>JAZGTI010003648.1:17522-30572 GCA_036877585.1 Botia kubotai | reverse complement strand
AGTTCTATTTTGGTCTCATCTGACCACATGACCTTCTCCCATGCCTCCTCTGGATCATCCAGATGGTCTTTGGCAAACTTCAGACGGGCCTGGACATGTGCTGGCTTGAACAGGGGGACCTTGCACGCACTGCAGGATTTTAATCCATGTTGGTGTAGTGTGTTACTAATGATAACTGTTGAAACTGTGGTGCCAGCTATCTTCAGGTCATTGACCAGGTCCTTCCGTGTAGTTCTAGGATGATTCCTTTCTCAGGACACCTTTCTCAGGATCATTGATACTCCACAAGGCAAGATCTTGCATGGAGCCCCAGTCTGTGGAATATTGACAGCCATCTTGAATTTCTTCCATTTTCTAATATTGCGCCAACAGTTGTTACCCTCTCACCGAGCTGTTTGCATATTGTCCTGTAGCCCATCCCAGCCTTGTGCAGGTCAACAATTTTGTCCCTAGTGTCCTTGGACAGCTCTTTGGTCTTGCCCATAGTGGAGAGGTTGCAGTCTGATTGATTGAGTGTGTGGACAGGTGTCTTTTATACAGGTAACGAGTTCAAACAGGTGCAATTAATACAGGTAATGAGTGGAGGATAGGAGGGCTTCTTAAAGACAAACTAACAGGTCTGTGAGAGCCAGAATTCTTGCTGGTTGGTAGGTGATCAAATACTTATTTCATGCAATAAAATGGAAATGAATTATTTAAAAATCATACAATGTGATTTTCTGGATTGTTTTTTTATTCTGTCTCTCACAGCTGAGGTGTACCTATGGTGAAAATTACAGATCTCTGGGGTGGGAAAACTTAGGAAAACTTGAAAAATCGGCAGTGTATCAAATACTTATTTGCCCCACTATATCACAAAATAACACTGACCTTGATAAATGTAATGAAGACGCTGGAACATGAGGATCCATCTGCAGTGTATTTAATCGTTGTACAAACAAGCAAGGGGTATTAATCACCAGCAAACAGATACAAAATAGACTAGGCAAAATCAGAAATGATAATCCAGGCGAAAACCACCAAACAATGCCAAACACCAACACTAGAACATACAAAACACGAAACTTTAATACACAAACGAATCATGGATGAACAGGTGATGACGATTAACAAGAGCAGGAAGTGAACACAGAGGAAGCACACGTCGACGGGTTCTACCTTTTGGTCTAGGGGCCGGCCTCTCAGGATGTGCTCTGTGAAATTCCTCGGCAAGAGTGGGATCTAGGATATCCACGGCACTTACCCATGAGCGTTCCTCTGGGCTGTACCCCTCCCAGTCGACGAGGTACTGGATTCTCCCTCCCTGGCTTCGGGAATTCACCCGGTAGACCTCCTCGCCGTCCACTACGATCGGAGGGGCCTGTTCCCGGACCTCCAACCTCGGGGGGTACTGCATGCTCAACCCTGGTAGGTCCTGGCAATTCATCAATTTGAATTGAAAGATAGATGTACTCACTCAGGGACCTTCCCTTATCATGACAGGCGAGTTCCGATTGTAACTCGGGATTCAGGCCTCTCTGGTACAGGAGTCGTAATGTATTCTCCACCCAGGTAGTTTGTGCAGCGAGTGTGCGGAAGTTTAGAGCATACTCCCTGGGTTAGAGTCAACAATCATTTACCTGGACTGAGAAACTTTCCTGGGGAAGCTGAGTCTCGGGCTGACAGGAGAAGATGTGGTGGTAACCGGTGGAGTAGGTGCTGTGAGGGTGGCTGCCATGGCTTGCGGAGGGTAACCACAAGCTCCCTGTAATGCTTGTGCGAGCTCCTCGGTCAGAGTCGTTAGCCGAGTGAGCTGGTGCTGGTGTAGAGACAGCTGGGTCATCTGAGAGGTTAGTTCAGAGGACAGCTGTTGAATGGCTGTTGGATCGTGTTGTGGTGATGTCTTCTGTAATGAGGACACTGCAATGAGGATCCATCTGCAGCGTATTTAATCGTTGTACAAACAAGCAAGGAATATTAATTACCAGCAAACAGATACAAAATAGACTAGGCAAAATCAGAAACGATAATCCAGGCGAGGGTCGAGGCAGGCGGCAAGCAATCATGAATGTTACACAGACAAAGTCCAAGGCAGGCGGCAAACAATCCAAATTGTAATCCAAAGCAGGGTTGAGGGAACAGTCCAAATGTAACCAGGTGAAATAACAGAGAAATAACGCCATGAAATGTATGCATAAAGGCAATACAAGACATTGCAAAGAGTACAATGATCTGGGTGCTTAAATAGCCCGCTAATAGGGGCCATGTGACAAACAGGAAATGATACGTGGGTCCATGGGAAATGTAGTCCGGAAGTATCTCAATATTCGGGCGAGGGCTCCCTCTGGCGCCGCGGAGGAAGTGGTGAGAGCCTCCACCATAACAATAAACAGGCAAGGAAGAAAGCACATGCGGTTTAACTTGACGTCAGTATACTGCGCTGACTGGGTCGCAGACTGCGTGAAAACAGTATTCTTTATTTCTGCTCCGTATTCTTACTTCCCATGTAATAAATTAATGAAGATCTGTAATATTAAACCACTTTGTATGCCTGCCGATTTGAATAGATGTGTTGTGGTTTTCCTCAGATGAGTATGAGTGCTCAATGGCATTGCACATGCGGCTACACTAAAAAATACTGCGTTATCTTGTGAAACTAAACAGTAGTTATGCTGTTATTATTTATCACATCAAATGCATCGCAATTTACAGGATTCAACTGTATTAATAAAGAACAGTAAATTGCTGTGCAAAATTCATTGTATTTTTACAGCAATTTTTTACAGTGTGACATGTTATTCCAGCTGATATGGAAATGGCCCTTAGAAAATAGTTGTCCTAGCTAACTTTAGTTAACTACTGTGTGCGGTAAGGACATAATGTCTGGTTAGCTCCACAGGTTTCCAAGTTTAGGGAACCGGTGAAACTGTATATCGTTCAGCCTAGGTACCTGCCGTCTGCTTTGCAAGTCCCATAAGAACGCCTTCACTTTTTTTACCTTTAAGTCCACCAGTGCTAATCTACTATAGTGCGTGGTTTGTTTATGGAAGAAGATTCGACTCAATTCACGCAAAAGACACGATGCACACACGCGTAACCAAATTCACATGCATGAAAATATATACAGTGTATATATATATTTCACAAAAACTAACTCACGTGCACAAAATAATCTATCTATCTATCTATCTATCTATGTATCTATCTATCTATCATCCATCTATCTATCTATCTTATATAACCTAACCCTGCTTTAAACTTCTCTATAACTTTATCCCTGACCTTTCTGGTGAGTTCCTTGGTCTTCATGATACTGTTTGTTCACTAGTGTTCTCTAACAAACCACTGAGGCCTTCAAAGAGCAGGTGTATTTATACTTAGACTAAATTACACACAGGTGGACTCTATTAACTAATTAGGTGACTTCTGAAGGCAATTGATTGTACTGAATTTTATTTAGGGGTATTAGAGTACAGGGGCTGAATACAAATGCATGCCACACTTTTCAGATTTTTATTTGCTTAAAATTTTGAAAACCGTATATCATTTTTGTTCCACTTCACAATTATGTGCTATTGTGTTGGTCTATCACATAAAATCTTAATAAAATACATTTAAGTTTGTGGTTGTAAGGTGACAAAATGTGAAAAAGTTTAAGGGGTATGAATACTTTTGCAAGGCACTGTCATATTGGTTATGAGTGGTCAGATTGTTTGTCAAACTCCCAAACATATGTGTTCTTTCATTACAAACATGGCAAACAACATCTTGGTCTTCATATGAAGATCAAACACACATAGTAAAGTGTATTTACTGTCAGTCTAGAGCAAGAGTGTGTGTGCAGAACTGTAGATTACAGTAGATTACAGCTTTGAGAACTTTTTTACTGCCTGCCTTTTTACAGCCCAAGCATTTCTTTTACAATTTATGCTGTTTCCAAAACGTATACATGCATTGTGACATTCTCCCTCTCTGGCACCAGACAATATATACAGCTGTATTTCTATAATTATGCTGTATTTTATAATTATAGTGATCTAATGCAATGAATTGCTAGAAGGATGCTGACAAAAGATAGAAGGGAAATATGTCATAGTGGAAAAATATCAGCTGTCATATGCACTTAGTGTCCATAAACAAAAATGATTGGTGAGAAATTGTGAGGAGAAGGGCAACTTGCCTCTTTCAAAGCAAGTAAATTGCCATTTTAACCTCCACCAATCAAGAATGGTTTAATTGCTTAAATGTATCTCAATTTATGCATCAAAGTTTAAAATTACTGTTAGAGGTTTATTTAAATCTCCTCCCTTGATATCATATCAGCATCTACTTTCTATGCACTGTTCTCTTAAGTCCAAAGACACAGTACACCACAGGTTGAGGGGGTGCTGTCTGAAGAAATGCTGAGGCACTGGAGAAAGCTGCTACCCCTTTCATCCCTCAGACCAGGAGGGGAGCATGTGCAGCCACATCACCCCTTAATTGTCCCAAACCTATTAAGCCCTCCCTTGCCCTTGCCTCCCTTACTGCTCCATTTTCACCATGAGAACAAAGTACCCCCCTTTATTTTGGGTACTGATTTTACACTTTACAGGTTTGAGGTTTCGGGGTCAACTGGGAAAAGATCTTCCCTTTTCACTAAAAAATGTTTAAATTCTCCTGGGGTATATGGCATTGTCGATTGTAGTGTCTCTCGGAGGGTGCATACCAGACTGCTTAAACATTTCTTACAAAATCGTGTCCTGAGGTGGATATGGCGCCATGGCACATATTGGGTCGCTATTAATTCAAATTTTAAAATTCAATTTTATTTATATAGCGCTTTTTACAATGTTACACTGCTTCAAAAGCAGCTTTACATATAATGAAAAAATAAAACACAGAACAAAGGTCAGACATGTTCAGTAAAGAATACATGGTATTATTGCAAATAATGTGTGTGAGAAGTATATTAATAAAACTAATCAGGCCTACTAGGTTTATGAACAAAGGGTTGACTGAACCGTTAAAAACTACAATATCATACTAAGCAAGATGTGCCGTTCCAGCTTACATGGTGATGGCACATAGAAAAATAACATCTTTCAGGACAGGGGTATAAGGGATTTGCAATAATACCATAAAATACATACATACACAAAACATATACTTTAAAAATACCTCAAAATTACACAATGTTTGTGTTGTAGTATTTTTAACACATGGTCAAATTGAGAGTTCCTTTGAGCTAAGGATCCCATGCAGCAGGTCTCAAGATGCATTGTCATTACAATAGATGCCGTATTCACTGGGCATGCAGTGTTGGGTTCCTGGATGGATTCTCACCTGCAATGGCTCATCAACTGCCTGGAGCTGTTGGCAGTCCTGCTTGTCTTCCAGGGCCCGTGTTGGTCCGGGCAGACAACACTGTGACGGTGGCCTATATAAATCAACAGGGTGGTACTCGCTCTTGTCGGATGTCACAGCTCACGCATCACCTCCTCCTAAGGGGTCAATAGAGTCTGTATTCATCAACTAACAGAATGTATAATCTATATGAAGACTTGAATGACTAGCGAACTTTCTACAGGTAAATTCAGACTAAACAGAAGTTTTAATTATTGGACAAAAATATTTCACACAGAACAACCTAGAATACTGTCTAAGGATGATTGACCACAGTGGTTCTGTCTCCGAACACTACAATTCCCACTTACTGCCCCTCTGGTCTTTGCCCCATCACTACGGTGTTTTTGTATCAACTGACATACTACATCAGGGGCAAGGCCATGTATACACTTAAATACTGATTTTGTAAATGAAAAAAGATTATCAAAACTTAATTCAATTTATTTATATAGCGCTTTTTACAATGTTACATTGTTTCAAAGCAGCTTTACATAAAAAACAAAGAATAGTAATAAAACACAGAACAAATGTCTGACATGTTAATGGTATTATTGCAAATAATATGTGTGGGATAAGACTAATACTATAGTAGGCCTATAGTATGTTTACGAACAAAGAGCTGACTGAACGGATAAAGCCACAAAATTGTTGAGCAAAATGCATGCATTCCAGCTTACATAAATTATAAATGTTAAGCAAAATACATGCATTCCAGCTTACATAAGGAAGGTATATAATAGGCTACATCATGGGACAGTGCTATAAGGGATTTGCAATAGTACCATTATTATACCACAAATTATACTTTTGAAGAATCTGACAATGATGCCATTTCATTGGTTTCACTGATCCATTACTTTTAAAGTTTGTTTGTATAGTGACATTACAGGCTTAACAACTGATTGAGAAGCTTAACCCCAGACTATTGCACAACAGGTTATATGTGAAAATCTTAGCATCTTAAAAATATATTAAAATTATGACACAAGAGACCTAGGTGTCTGTCACCAATGACATCACTCAGACTAGTGCAGCACATAATGCTACTCTGGATGGGAAATCCTTGGGAAGGCACAATTTGATAATCAGATTCCTCAGGGGTGCTAGAAGGTTGAACCCTCAGAGGATGCCCCAATACCCTCTTGGCGTCTCTATTTGGCCCTTACAGCCTTCCTGGCTAAACTTCTATCAAGAGGATTAGGGATCTGCAGGCACTGTCTGTGTCAAATAAGTACCTACCCACCTACTGCCAACAGAAGTCAGCTTCACCACTTACAAGCAGCTCAAAGGCCAACCTGCTGTTACATTAAAATCAGTAGTATTTATGCTAACCGTCAACTAATCTACGTCATAGCTTATGCAAATATTCAATTCTGATTGGTCAGGATATAGATAGTTTGTAGCAACCTCTTAAGAGCCACTTAAGAGAGTATCAGCACTCTTAGGACATATAATCTTTTTCTATGTTCCATAGATTGTCACTTATGACAGCAGCAAGTCCAGAAACAGCTCAAACAAGTCATAGGTCATTGCCTTTAATGTGCTGCTTCATGCTTCTCCTGATCCATCCTGTAACACATACACACAGCTCCTCAAGGCAGAGGTGTCTAGCTCTCTCATTAGCTCTCTCAAACCTTCTTGCATAAGTTTTATTACTGTGCCAAAGGTGAATTTAAAGTTTGGTTACAATATATGCCTTTATTCCGATTTAATTCACTAGGGTCTTAACATATTTCATACCAGCAGGGACACCGGTCTTGTACTTTTTCTTACTGACATGCCATCTTGGAAAGAAAATATGCTCCTAAGAATTCCTGGAACTAAGATAACTTTTCTAGTAATTTCTAGTAACACTCTTAATAAGTTTTTAACTTCTAAACTATTAACTGAATTGCACCAAGTTAAATGAGGATCTTAATTATTTTTAAATCAATACCTTATTGGAAGATAAATGCTGATTGGTTATTAATTATTAATATGTAAAAAGGATATGATTGCCGCAGGGTGGAGCTAAGGATACATCCCCTTCAATCCCAACATATTTTACCAGCAGACTCATGTTGCAATGCCATTCTAAAAGCTTTATATTCCGTCCCTTTGGTACTGTTATCTTTACACCTTCTTAGTGCTTTGGAAGGATATGGACTCTGTGATGACTTGCTCAGGCATGCTATGCTTGCCAGCAGCTGTGCCACTCAAGTTCATAACGCAGTTTAGCACTTGTGGCTCTTAGTATAGAGAACTCTAGTGTCACTACATTAACACAATGTTGAGTGGGTGACAGAAAGGGAACATCTCGGCTTTGTATTGAGTGTTAACATCTTACACTCAATTTTTGGCACCAGAGTTAGACCTATGGAAATATTTTCTGTATTTATACACACGGTAATCTTAAACACAAATAAATGAGACACACATCTTGATCGTGTAGTTTTCCTGAAAAAGTGGAAAGAAATGCCAATAATGTTGTATCTTTGTATTTTCATACTACTGTTAACTGTATGTTCTGTCTACACACAAACACATTCTCTCAAATGCTGGTGGTGGGTATTAGCCTTCAAGCTTGCACTTCATCCATAACAGTAGCACAAAGGCTTAGTAGACAAATTTCCAATATTAACAGCTGTCAAGGCGTCGCAGGGTAATAGGTGCCCCTGTCATGGGCACCTATTAATGCCTGGCTACTGCTGCAGGACAAGGAAATTCATACACACACAACACAATTTAGATATACGTTCACTTTAATTTGAGGAGAGGGTGCTGAAAAAATACAAGGCTGTGAATGACATGTCAGGATGTCAGGAAAAAGAAATATATGTGTGTTTTAGTGTTGCAGAAGCTAATTTAAAACTGCAGCTGTAACTACAAGATGCTTATAATTACAATTTGACAAGCTATAGATTGCAGTTAGCCACACCACAAATAGTTAAGCTATTTTAGAGAGAAATGTTTTTATTTATAAAGCTTTTAAATTATGTAATATATTTCACACTTCAGAGCAGTATTTCACCTTATTACAACTTTCCTGTAGCTCAGTGGTTAGAGCATGGCGTTAACAACGCCAAGGTCATGGGTTCGATCCCAGGGATTGCACATACTCAATGTATAGTGATCAATGTGTAGTATAATGCAATGTAAGTCGCTTTGGATAAAAGCGTCTGCCAAATGCCTGAATGTAAATGAATGTAAACTACCTTAGTACAAGGCATCAAATATGAATTGATCAATGTATGCCAAACCAATAAAGTAAACACAAATACATAAAATATTTTATATAAGTATTTTAGAACAGACAAACTAATTTTTAAAACAATTATACAAATTTTTAACAACTTTAAAAAACAATTGTAAACAAGTTTTTATAATGTTTAGCCTTGACATCAAATCCATGATTATGGATAAGGTTACACTAAATAAATAGCAATTCAATTAAGGGGAATACAATTGAGGGAGGGTGTATGTATGCAGGTACCTAAAAAAATATTTATGGTTTCTCAATGCAACAATTCTTCCTAAACATTTTATTTGGGTATACTTTGGCATTTAAGGTTTTCACACAAAAATCTTTGGCCTAGTGAAGCTAAAGTCTAAAGTAACAAACTATCTGTCAGGTTTATGTTTGGTTTTCATGGAGTTTTAGTTTGTTACACAATAGCTACATTTACATGCACCCACATAATTCACTTGTTACACGCAACTGGCCCGACCCAGAGTACTCCGGCAAAAAAGCCGGGAAGAAACCCCCCCCCAAAAAAAAGTGAATTAAAGCGGCGCGAAGGCGGACAGGTAAGCCCCGTTGACGGTCGGGTAGTGACAACATAACAAAGACAAAGTATTAGCAATTAAGAAATTGGCAAATTACGAAATTGGTTGATTCTTACTCCAGACTTGAAGGGTATGGATATGTGGAAAATTTCAAACAAAATTGAAAAACGGCGTAGAAATAAAACCCTTGTGTGCGCGTAACGGACGGAAGATGGGATAAGCACGACGGAGATGCTTACTGCTTCAGACAGGTAGGCCGGCGCCTGCAATTGAAGGGGTAACGCCCACAGCATTCGGACGGGGGGGTGCTCGACCAGCAATTAAGAGTGGCGAAGGTGAGGACCGGGTGGTCCTGCACGACTTTCGAATGGGGTGCCCGCACACCGACAAGAACAGGACCATCTGACGACGCCTAGTAAGACAGTATCACTCCTAATAAAGGGAATAATTTCAAAAAAATGGGAAGGAGGTTGAAAAAAGGTGGAGGAGCACAGGTGACGGTTATTATGAAATCAGCTAATTAGGGCTACGTGAGCTTTTCGGATGTGGAAGTGGCTAGATCTAATGTACGTTTTGAACACTTCGGATGACCAGCTTGGTCTGTTTTACTTTGTTTAATAAATAAAGTGATTGGTTCTTTGTCTAAAACCTGTAAGTCGGCGATTGTAGGATGGATAATCGGATTGAAGTGAGAAGTGATGGATAGTTTGGAGCACCAGAGAAAACCAAAGAAGGCCAAGATAAACCATTGCGTCGAGAGTGCGAGTGGTGTTAACGGAGTGGTAGCCAAGAGGGAGGATGTAAATGCAGCTGGTAAGTATGTTAATAGTAATAGGCTGTCTGGTATTGGGGCGGGAAGGGTGGATTCTTTGAATGCCTTTAATGAGGAGGTTTGAGAATTGTTAATTGCTGGGGACAGTTTGCCGAAAATTAATTCATGGAAAAATTGTAGGCCGCTTAAGTAGCCTTTAATGGAACTGACTTGGATGCTTTTAACGCTGTGAAGGTAAGACATAAAAGAGGTGATAGATAGAACAGAGAAATCCGGAAATTGTAGGTTATACACGAGGTGAAATTATTTTTCCATGCTGTATAATAAGATTGTGTCCACAAGTGTCATGTGAGAAATAGCTTGAAGGAGTTAATGGAGGAGTCGAGGAGGTCATTTAACGAGTGTTTAGGGGAAGATGAGTTGAGAGCAAGGGGGTACTGGAGTTGGGGATGGATCCGCTTCTGGAGCCAGCTGCCTGAATTTCTGAAAAGAAAAACGAGAGAGAGAGTCAGCGATTTGATTTTTGGAACCCAGAATGTGCTCCGCGATTATAACAAATTGATCGCAGGCTGAAATCCAGGTAAGGCGTCTTAGAAAAGGCATTAATGCTGGGGAACAACAACGACCTTTATTAATGCAGAATACCGTTGTTTCATTGTCACAATGCACTAAATTACTTTTAGCTGACCATTCTTTCCTCCAGAGAATGGCTGCGACGATGATGGGATAGAGCTCGAATAAGGCAGAGGAGGCTGAAAACTGAGGTGAATCGAGGAGCTGGGGTGGCCATGTAGACACAAACCAGTGGCCCTGATAAAAGCCGCCGAAGCCCATGAAGGGGGCAGCGTCAGTAAAGAGTTGGATGTCGAGAGGGGAGGATAAGAAAAAAGTTAACCCGTTCCATTGCTTTAGAAACAGTCTATAAGTTTAGTTCGTTTTTACATTTGTGGGATATATGAATTTCGTCTTCCAACGCATGAACGGAAGATGCGAGGGAAAGGAGATGCGAAATGAACGGGTGGCCCTGGGAAATTATGCACATGGCAAAATTTAAATGACCGAGGATGGAGAGGAGTTCGCGTTTTGAACAAGATTAGTTAACTAGAAGATCGGACACGACCAGGATAATTCTGTTGTCTTTTGGTAAGGAGGCCTGAAATTTAACGGAGTCTAAATTAATGCCTAGGAATTAAATTGTTGAGGCCGGACCTGATGTTTTGTCTTGAGCGATAGGGATCCCGAGTTCAGTGAACACTTTTAGGACTGAGAGGAGATGAGCGGCTGGGACAGCGTCGTGAGGCGAAATTATTTGGAAATCATCGAGCAATTGGAGAAGGTAAGGAATGCCATAATTGTTGGACAAAATCCAGCATATGGCTTCTGACAGTGTGTCGAATATTTTGGGCCAGCTTTTGCAGCCAAAGGTTAAATGCATGGCGAAGTAGAATTTATTGCGCCAACAGATGCCAAACAAATGACATAACTTTGGACTGGTGGCCGAAGTTTTTAATCATTGTTATTGATATAGAGAGTATTCTTCGAGAGGAATAAGACTGTTAATGCTAGGGAATGGAGAGTTATGAGGGGCCAAAAGATCGATTATCAAGTGTTTTTTCCCCGAACATTTTCTAGTAGCTACGCCGATGGGGCTTATACAGAAATGTTCGAAGGGAGGCGTTTTAAAACGGTCGATCATGAAACCCGACTATTGTAGGCTCTGCTAGCTGCGTCTGTTTGCGGAGGCAGGCTCATGCTGGAAACGGCCCCCGAGAGAGGAGGAACAGGCAAAAGAGAAGTAGACGGAGAGGAAGGAGGAAATGGTGGCGTCAGGCACGAGCCGCTAGCGAAGGCATCATCACGCTAGGGAAAGCGTCTGGAGTTGGCAGCCACGGATAGGTAACGGGAATAGGAGGAGGAAAAGGTAAGGTTTGAGTAGAAGGAGGGTGGCAGGCAACGCTGATGGAAGAAGGCGGGGGAGCGTTATTAGTAGTTGTGGTGACAGGCTAAGCTGCCGTGGGAGTGATGAGCGCTTCGGCCGGGAGAGAAAAAAAAAACTCAGTTTCGGACATGACGGACAAGTGGGCGGGGCCAAATGCTGCGAGACTGTCATGTGATGGAGGTGAGGGACAGCTATATATATGCGTCGCTGCTTGATGATTGGTTGGATTACATGATCATGCTCCTCCCGAGCTTAGTTAATAAAACCACATTTATAGCAAATGAATTTAGAGATTTTTTCCCATTTAAAGAGACAGGACTTGATCTTATATGACTAAAATAGCTTCCTGGTATATTAAAAACATAGCCACAGAGTAAAGTGACTAGACTTGCTATTACATAGTGGACTTGGGGGAGGGTTTTTGATTTTGGCAGTGTTGGGAAGCTACTCTGAAACTAGTTTGACAAGCTACTCAAAAGTTAAAGTAGTTAAGATATAGTTAAGCTACTCTTCCAAAATACTAGTTAGCTACACTACAAGGTACTACAATGTGGCTAGCTACATTAAAACTACTTTTAATTTATCGTTTTTTACATGACATTGTATATTACAAATAAATTACTGATTATTAATGAAGGTTTTTTTAGGTAAATGATTTGGGGTTTAAAACAAAGTAATGCAATAGAATTAGAATTTCATGGATTGTTTTATTTTGTAAACTATCCAAGATACACACAATACTTAAATATGAATAAATGTGCGGTCAGGTTATTACATGTACAGATCACTAGAGATTGATTATAAATGTGACAGGTGCTTTAAGATGGCAATAATGAACTTTGTATTGGGAAGTATATTTTGGTAATCAAAGTCTTCATTGTAGTATGCTCTTTTTATTTTATTTCTATTAAATTTTTGTTTCTATTATATTAAATGTACTACTGTATTATGGAGTGGCCCTTCAAACTACATTGCACTTCATTGATATTAAACGCAGGAAGCATTATAAACAATAGATGGCGGTAACGCACAAATTTACTCATTTCACTAAATTTGCATTTTAGTTTTAGTTTGTGTAAGTGATGCTGCACTGCTTAAAAGCATTGTTGGTTTGTCAAATAACAAAATGGAATGTATCTTTAGGTTGCACTATATCACTTCTTGCTGGAAAATGTATTTAGTTATTGGAAAAGCTACAACTGAGCTG
>JAZGTI010003648.1:5369-17492 GCA_036877585.1 Botia kubotai | reverse complement strand
TACTGAACTGAAGGTACTGAAAAATGTACTTTAGTAACATCGCTACTTGTAGCTAGCTAATCCCCAACCCTGGATTTTGTTCAGTAAAACACAGTGAAAACCACAAAGCAATACAGAAAGAATTACTTAAACTACCTCGGAGCAATGCCCTGACCATCTACTTATATTTTAATGTTGCCCATTAAAAAACCTGAGGAAACAATAGAGTGAGGGCCAGCTCACAGAGTTAGTCTGGTATGTAATTGTGGAATATACCAACAAGCTAGTATGAGGCTTTATTGCATGCTTTTGTTTGGAGGAAGTGTTAATTGGTTTGGAGCCTTTGATGTGACTGCTGGCAAGCTGGATGTGCAAGGGAAAATGGGGGGGGGGCTGTGGAGTATTCTCACTTTTGTGTTTTTTGCCTTGAAGGGATTCAGATCAAAAATAGACTCTTAAGACTTTAACCTTCGAAGATCAAAATCAAAAATCAATATGCATTAAAAGAACATCAAAATTAGATTTAAATAGTTTTATCTGAGCAAGTCAAATTTACAGTGGCAAGAAATAAAACAAACATTGGCTTTTTGTGCTAGCATTTACAACATGCAAAGTGCCAAACTATCATGCGCAAGGGCAAAAAAACTTGGTTTATGCAAACAACGTGCAGATTGTTTAATAAAATATATCTTTGAGAATATAGGTATTTTACTTATTATGCCGAACAGTGAAGTCAAGTTCATTTTATTTACATGGTGCTTTCCACAGTTTTGCACTGTTGCAAAATGGCTTCACAGTCAGAGTCATTTTTGGACAAACTAGTTGATCCATTGAAGAAAATAGATATAAATGGAGTACATTATGATGAACTTAAAGTAGGAAAGAACAGGTAATAGAATTTAGTAAACACTGGCATTAATAGCTAAAAAGATATTTAGTAAATTAAAGAAATTAATGAAAAAATAAACAGGGTTCTGAGAGTATTTTGAAAGTGATATTTGTAAAATATGTCTTTGTGATTATGGCAAATACTACTTCTAGTAAACAGAGGCAATTGTCTTCATTAGTTAGAATAATCATTAGCCAGGACTGGCATTAGCCAGAACTACACCCAGAACCAGAGCTGGGGCAGTAGGGAACACAGAATGTTTTTTAGAGGAGCTTTACATGATCATTTAAAAAGGCATATGTGCTTTATGCACAGTAAAGTCATCACTTACAAGCAAAATCATATTTTTCAAGAACCTTAAGGCGAACACAATTTATGTTAGAGATTTCAGCTTACACACAGATATACTCATGCTAATATTTTAAGACATTTCCCAATTTTTATGAAGAATATACTCTGGAATGTGAGTCCAAATTTATCCTGGTTGTTCCCTGCTCTTGTGTTCTTTAAATGCAAAAAATCAAGTCAGTTTTAAATAAAAACAATAAATATGAGGCTTTCTTTTTGCTAGCAGAAAGAAGGGCTCCCGAGTAACTTAAAAGCTAATTTTAGGCATCATCCCTGTCAGCTAAAAGAAAGCTTAATTATTTTGAAAATACTAAATGAACAAGCTTCCAATATCAACATAATATGAATACTGACAAAAAAAAGACAATTTTACAAATTCACAAAGCTTATTAACCTAATATCATAAAATCGTCTATTGAATCTTTAAAAAAAATTAACGATTTCTAAAGGATAATTCAGCTGTTTCTAGTATTCTAAGCAAAATGTGAGGAAAGAAAATGAGGATAAGGTGTAGTTTATGAGCTGGAGGGGTTTGGAAGGTCGAAAACGATGGGAGGGTTGGTGGGTTGAAAGCTGACTGTACAGGTCGAGGCATTGATAAATGTTGTGTACCCATCTGTCATTATGCCATAACCTATAGAAAACAAGAAGGCGAGATCATAATAGTTAATACACTACACTATTCTCCAGTTTTCTAAGGTTCAATAGTGGAAAAAGTCTGTATTCAAAATATAGCACCAAAACATTTAAATATTTTTAATAAAAAATTAACTATGCAAAGTATGCAATTATGTTGTTATAAAGTTATTTCTGCTAAAAGGGGCAATAGTTTTTGAGGCCAAAGGTGTACTTATTCCAAGATGAAAATCACATGTTAACAATAACATCTATTAACATTTCCGTTAAAATACATAATTGAAAACGTTTATTTCCTGTGCTTCAGTTTAAGTATGTCAACTTTCAAATTCACTCTCATCAATTCAATTGCTCTTATGTTAATAATATTAATTTTGGGTTGGTGCTATACTAACTGAACCTTGGGTTATTTGTTGTGTCATTTTTAACCCAACTGGGAAGGATAGAGAAAAATAGATAACTGCAACTGTATTATGTAAGTTTACAGATTTAAGAATTATAAATGCTCATTACAGAATATTAAAACAGAACTTCTGATTCTGAAATCTGGCCAAATTTCTGAATTTTTTATTATGAGAGAGTGCAAATTGCCTTTGTGGTCTGTATACCCACCTTCATGTATTCCCCCGAACATGTGGAGTTTGGGCTGGACCCTCCTCTGCACTGTATTTAACAGTTCCACTGGACTAAAATAGGGTAAAATGCATTGAACAAAGGTGAGAGTACTATTTTGGAGGCTTTTAGCAATTTTATAAATCATGGTGCTCGAATTCTGCTGAAATCTGAACATTTCCAGAGAGGCTCAGTGTGGGCCTAATCTAGCCCAATGATTTGCAGTTTTTCAAGTCTAGCCTTTACTGAGTTTTTTACCAGCCAAACTACTCAAAGCTTGAAAACACAAAACAATCACTCGGAACACATTTCAGAGGACAGAATGTATTTTCACATTTTTTCCCATGTTCATATTGCTTTGTTTCTTAACAACAGGTTTGATGCAAATACTAATATATTTGTGAGTATTTGAATAACTGCATAAAATACATTAGGACCGGTTGACTGAACTCACCAAGGGGTGGCCCATGGGTCATAAGAACATCAATGCCTTCTGGTATAAGGTTCCACTTATCAAGCAGGGACTGTCCCCTGGGCAGGTTAAAACCCCAGCCATTAAACCACGGGGTCCTGATGGGAAAGACACCAAAACATTCATATACACCACACAGCCATCCACAAGGTCAGACAGAGGTGTACATGCCGCATTATAAATGACAGCTGACAGAAGTGGAGGTGTGAAGAAACATTCTTAATCTGTCAAACTGATCTTTTTTCTCTCACCCAACCCTGAAGGAGCCTTTAAAGTGTAAAATGAGCAAGGCTTCACAGCAGGGCTGACATAATAAATGCAAATGATAAACAGAAGCAACATTTGCCCTAGTTCTGGTAAAAAAACACTCATCCATGTCTTGGAAATCAGCAGAAAAAAATTTTTGTTACAGTCTTGACAGAAAATTACAGTCAAGATAGCACACATTTTTGAAGAAAAACTCTTGTCAAAGCCCAGCAATGCTACCCTTTAGGGCTAGGAGGTATAATGGTACATACTGAGATTTGGTTATATTGTTTTTAACTGTTTAGTGTGGAAATATGGTCATAAAAAATGTGATGACATTATCAATGCAGGATATAAGTAGTTGTGTGAAATGGTTGGAAGTTTTCTCTGTGGGATTTGATGGTTATTGGATAAATATTCAGCTTATTATGCTTTACAGAGAATGGCTGCAACAGCAACTGTTACAGCAGTTGGCAGGCCTTGAGACACATGTAACACCTCATGTAGTTGTTCAGTTTTGCTTAGTTTGTAAAAAAATGAGAAGTAAAATAATTTACAGGTGTAGGCCTTAAGGTGTTGTTTCTTTTACAAGAAACTAAACTTTGAATTAAGGAGATATACAGTGAGGGAAAATGTTTTTGATCCCCTGCCGATTGTGTACATTTGCCCACTGACAAAAAAAAATCATCAGTCTATAATTTTAATGGTAGGCTATTTTAACAGTGTGAGGCAGAATAACAACAGAAAAATGCTTTTAAAAAAGTAATCATTTGCATTTTTAATTTGCAAAATTGATTTGCATTTTAATGAGTTAAATAAGTATTTGACCCCCTCACAAAACATGACTTAATACTTGGTGGCAAAACCCTTGTTGGTAATTACAGAGGTCAGACGTTTCTTGTAGTTGGCCACCAGGTTTGCACACATCCAGGGTCATTAAGGTTTTGAGGCTGAAGTTTGGCATCTCGAACCTTCAGCTCCCTCCACAGATTTTCTATGGGATTGAGGTCTGGAGACTGGCTAGGCCACTCCAGGACCTTAATTTGCTTCTTCTTGAACCACTCCTTTGTTGCCTTGGCCGTGTGTTTTGGGTCATTGTCATGCTTGTCATTTTCAAGACTGAGGGAAGGAGGTTCTCACCTAAGATTTGGCCATGTCCATGATGCGGAGCAGTTGTCCTGTCCCCTTAGCAGAAACCCCCCCCCAAAGCATTATGTTTCCACCTCCATGTTTGACGGTGAGGATGGTGTTTTTGGGGTCATAGGCAGCATTCCTCCTTCTCCAAACACAGCGAGTTGAATTGATGCCAAAGAGTTGAATTGATGGCAAAGAGCTCAATTTTGGTCTCATCTGACCACAACACTTTCACCCAGTTCTCCTCTGAATCATTCAGATGTTCATTTGCAAACTTCAGATGGGCTGGTCCTGTGCATGTGCTTTCTTGAGCAGGGGGACTTTGCGGGCACTGCAGGATTTCAGCCTAGTGTCTTATCAATTGCTTTATTTTCTGCTTGGCGATGGTCTTGTAGCCCATTCCAGCCTTGTGTAGGTCTACAATCTAGTCTCTGACATCCTTGGACAGCTCCTTGGTCTTGGCCATGGTGGGGAGTTTGGAATCTGATTTATTGATTGCTTCTGTGGACAGGTGTCTTTTATACAGGTAACATCTCAGCTCGTTACCTCTAAAAATGACACCTGGGAGACAGAAATCTTGCTAATTGATAGGGGATCAAATACTTATTTCACTCATTCGAATGCAAATCAATTTATCTGACAAATAATTATGATACCAAATTTAGAGAATAAACAGAGACCATATATCTTTAACAAAAGCAATATTAAGTAAAATCTCTTGAGTTATGGCCCACGTTAAGATTCTCATAAAATAATGGGTTATGTTTTTGGAATATACGGCACAATGGAAAAGATACAAGCACCATGCACTATGAACAGAACAAAGAAAGTCATAGGGGTTTTGAAGGGTAGGTAAATGATTAAATGTTTATTTTTAGTAAAACTCTCCCTTTACCAGTATATCAACAATTGATGTCTATGTCTATTTCCCTTAAGAAACATGATTGAGAATTACATTTACATTTATTCATTTAGCAGACGCTTTTATCCAAAGAGATTTACAAGCGACGAGAGCATTAAACCTTTTGTCCTAAGAAACAACAAGCCAAGTCTACAAGCTACATTTACAAGTGGATTTTGTATTCTGTTATTAGAGAAAGGATGAACAGAAGATTTTTTTGTAGGAAAGAGTTAGAGAATTAGGGATTGGTCAGGTGTCTATGAAACAGGTGTGTTTTAAGTTGTTTTTTGAAGGTTGTTATGGTCTCAGCAATTTGGGTGGAAGCTGGGAGTTCATTCCACCACAAAGGAACAGAGCAGGTAAAAGTTTTAGAGTGTGATCTGGTACCTCGTTGTGGGGGAACGATAAGACGTTGCTCATTAACTGACCTTAGCTGGCAGGAGGGGACATATGTCTGGAGGAGTGACTTGAGGTAGAGGGGAGAGGTTCCGATGACTCTTCTAAAGGCAAGTGTCAGAGATTTAAATTGGAAGAGTGGATGGAACAATTGAACTGTGGAGTTGTATTGAAGTGATGGGTTGGCCGGGATTATCAGAAGTTCTGTCTTGCTAATGTTAAGCTGAAAGTGCCATTTTTTCATCCAGGCTGAGATGTCTCACTCTGATAGGCAAGCAGAGATCCGTGTGGCGATGGTGGGGTCACCCAGCTGAAATGGAGAGTAAAGCTGTGTGTCATCTGCGTAGCAGTGGTATGAGAGGCCATGTGCTTTAATAACTGCACCTAGAGAAGCTGTGTATATTGAGAAGATAATAGGATAAAGAACTGATCCCTGTGGGACCCCTGTGGTCAGCTGATGTGACGTGGACTCCCCACCTCTCCATGATACCTTGAAGGATCTGTCTGCGAGATATGAGCTGAACTAGTTAAGTGCTGGTCCAGAGATGCCCAGTTTGGCTAGTGGGGATAACAGAATCTGTTGGTTCACTGTGTCAAAAGCAGCAGAGAGATCAAGAAGGATTAGGACAGATGACATGGAGTTGGTTCTTGCCTGCCGTAGGTTTTCAACCATGGACAGGAAGGCAGTCTCTGTGGAATGCCCTTTTTTGAAGCCAGACTGTTGGCTGTCAAGTAGGTTGTTCTGTGTGAGATAAGACAGCTGATTAAACACAACCATTTCAAGGACCTTTGAGAGGAAAGGTTAAGGTAAACTGGTCTATAGTTGCTGACCACTGAGGAGTCGATTGTAGATTTTTTGAGCAGTAAGGTTACAATGAGGGAACGTTTCCTGTAGAGTGACATGTTCAGGATATGTGTGAGTTCAGAAAGAAGTGATGGAGAGATTGCTTGCAGTAGATGTGAAGGGATAGGGTCAAGGGGGCAGGTGGTAGGACGGTTTGAGAGGATAATTTTGGAGACTTCTGTCTCAGAGAGAGGGGAGAAGGAGGATAGTGTTGGATGGCCTGGAGGTAAAGAGGGATTAGGGGTGTGGGGTGCAGAGAATTGGTTGCTGATGGTAGTCACCTTTTCTGTGAAAAAAATTGGCTAAGTAATTTGCAGTCAGTAATGTAGTGGGGTAGGTGGGGGGAGACTAAGGAGAGACGATAAATTTGAGAACAGTTGACGGCTGTTAGACGTGTTGCTGATCTTATGTTGAAAGTAAGTAGCTTTGGCATTGGAGACGTTTTCAGAAAAAGGAGGAGAGAATGATACTTGTTGAGATCAGGGGGGGTCTTTTGATTTGTGCCATTTTCTCTCCATAGCCGTGAGCTTGGTCCGGTGGCTGCGGATGGTGTCGGAGAGCCAGGGGCTGGAGGGTGTGGCGCATGTTGGCCCGAAGGTTAGAGGGCAGATGTCATCAAGACAGGATGTTAAGATTGTGCAAAAAGTATCAGTTGCTGCCTCAGCGCTGAGTGATGAGAACTGGGTTATTGGGGGAAGGGAAGTAGAGACCATTGATAAAAACCGAGGGGGTGACAGTGAGCGGGGTTACGATGAAAAGAGACTGGGGTGGGGGTGGGTGGTGAGTATGGATGAGGGGGTTGGCATGGGGAGGTTCAGATGATGAGCCAATGAATTATGAAAGATGATAAAAAAAACTGTGTGAAGGCATATGCAAAGGTCTGCAGGATTGTTTCTGAGGGGATCCCCACCCTACTTTAAAGCCCCAGTATCAGTGATCTGTCAACATTGTGATACCTGATTTAAGCCTAAGGGTTCAGCAGATTTAACCATAGTCTGTAATGACTGTATATTAAGTCCAACACTTGGTGCTACCATTTTAAAGTTCCCCAAACTAAAATGACCTAGTAATTAATAAAGTTAAAGCTGTATTCAGGTAAAATGCTATATTATGATATAAACATTACTGTATATAATGTTTACATTATGTATATAAACAATACAATTATTGATATAGTGCACATTTGCTCATCTATGTTGAAATCATCTATGAAGAAAAATTAAACCAAATGAAGAATCTCACCAGAACATACAGTGCTGCTTGAAAGTTTGTGAACCCTTTAGACATGATTAGGTTTTGTGTAAAAAAAATAGAATAGCCTAATAAAATGTACATCCAAAACCCAATTTGTGAAGCACTTCCAAATAATGAACACAAACAAAAAATATATATTGTCATTATTTATTGCACAAAAGGGGTACACAGGGTATGTGAAGCCTTTTATTTAGTAGCGTGTGACACCTCCTTTTGCAGCCATTACTTCAACCAAACTGTCTTCTGTTACCACTGACCAGTCTCTCACATCTGTCTTTGGGGATTTTTGCCCACTGCTCCTTGCAGAACTCAGACAGCGGAGAGAGGTTGGAAGGACATCTGGAATGAATCCGCCTGCTTCAGGTCTAGCCACAACATTTCAACTGGATTGAGATCCGGACTTTGACTAGGCCAATCAGCAGTGTAAACCTTCTTTCAGCAGTGTGAAGCCATTCCTTGGTGGATTTGCTTTAATGCTTAGGGTCATTGTCTTGTTGCATCACCCATTTTCGGCCCAGCTTCAGCTCTCTGACTGATGGCATTAGATTGTCATGTTTCAACCACAAACTTAAATGTTTTTTATTGAGATTTTATGTAATAGACCAACACAAAGTAGCACATAAATGTGAAGTGGAACGAAAATGATACATGGTTTTCAAAATTTTAAGCAAATAAAAATCTGAATAGTGTGGTGTGCATTTGTATTCAGCCCCCCGCGTCAATGTTTTGTAAAGCCACCTTTCACTGCAATTACAGCTGCAAGTCTTTTGGGGTATGTCTCCACCAGCTTTGGACATCTAGAGACAGAAATTTTTGCCCATTCTTCTTTGCAAAATAGCTTAAGCTCAGCCAGATTGGATGGGGATCACCTGTGAACAGCAATTTTCAAGTCTTGCCACAGATGCTCAATGGGATTTAGGTCTGGACTTTGACTGGGCCATTCTAACACATGATAATTCTTTGATCCAAACCATTCCATTGTAGCTCTGGCTGTATGTTTAGGGTCATTGTCTTGCTGGAAGGTGAATCTCCTTCCCAGTCTCAAGTCTTTTGCAGCTCCAAAACAGGTTTTCCTCCAGGATTGCCCTGTATTTAACTCCATCCATCTTCCCATCAACTCTGACCAGCTTCCCTGTCCCTGCTGAAGAAAAGCATCCCCACAGCATGTGATGTGTGTTCAGGGTGAAGAAAAGAATGGAGTTCCAAAAGGGAGAGCAGAGGCTTCTTTCTAGCAACCCTCCCATAAATGTCATGTCTGGTAACTCTCTTGAGGTTGGAGAAGGCAGAAAAAAATGTTGTAGCAGAAAAAATGTGTTCTGTTGATGAACATACTCCACTGAGTTTATTCAAACTGTTCTTTACTGAGAGTGCTCTGTCAACCCTGTGCCACAACAACAACGTGCAGGCTGTCAAGGCCGAAAATACAAGTTAAAAGATGTCACAATCGGTGAGATGTACCGCTACATGGGACTACTTTTCTACATGGCTATGGTTAATTTGAAGTAGATCACAGACTACTGGCGATGGAATATGCTTTACTCCATGCCTTTTCCTTCTACAGTTATGTCAAGGGATAGATACTGTACCATTTCTGTAGTGTTTACACAGGGAAGAACTTTCCCACAGGCAATGGACTATCCTATGATGCTGTTATGTCTCTTCTTGACAGTACATCTTTGGGTTCTGGGTACAATGTGTACATGGACAATTTTTAAGCTAGTCCAAAGCTTCTGAAAGACTTATTCGCCATGGGGTATGGTGCATGGGAAGGACTGCCCAAAGAGTGCATCTAATTCACTGACCAAGAAGTCTGGGAGGGGATCCATCAGGTGGATTCAGGAAGGCCCACTAGTGTTTGTGAAATGGATGGATACATGAGAGGTCTCTGTCTGTTCAACAATCCATGCTGTTTTCACTGGAACCACTGTATGCAGAAGGATGAAAATACAGCATGCATGAAAAACAACAATTTCTCTCATTCTTACTTCAATGGGCCATTAGGAGTCTGATGGTCCCTTAGGGGACGGCCTTTGTTTCCTCAGGTGTAAATCACATCAATATTCATGATCATTGACACTCCCTCACAAACGGTATATACATTCTAACACAAAAACTGTCTTACAAAATGTAAATCAATCTATTGTTTTGTGTGATATACTGTAAAAACATGATTTTTACACCATTGTGTAACAAAAACTCTAGTCTATCACATCCAGTACTCAAAGGTATTGTAAACAGATTTTGTGTGTGTTTTTCTGCCCTTTTTTAGTAACTTAAAAAGTATTCTTTTCACATTTTATGCATAAACCCCATTTTCTCAAAAACAAAAACACATGCATGCATATGGTTAAGATATTATTGTAGCACAATTTGTGCTGTATACAGTGTAACCATACTTAAGCCCAAAACCCCCTTCAGACTTCTAGGGGTTACATTTTTGTTCGATTGTAGACCCATGTTCATTTACCTCAGATGCTGCCAGAGAGGTCTGCAACTCTCTAGAGGGGATGCGTGGGTTGGCCTTTACTTTACTTATTATTTTTCTGGTGCTTTTTGATGATAGTTTTGATGGAATAGTTTCCACTTTTGGCAGAGTTGTGCTCATGTTTGAATGCCCTCCATTTGTAGATGATTTGTCTTACAGTGGATGGATGGAGTTGGAATCTCATGGAGATGGTCTTATAGCCTTACCCAGACTGATGGGCTGTCACCACCTTCTTCCTAATGTCCTCGGATATCTCCTTTCCTCTTGGCATTGTTTGACTCCTTGGCACTACAGTGGTTTGGCTGGTTTTCTCTCTCTTTTAATTAGTGTTGCCTAACCACTTACCTAAGTATTTTAATTTATGTTAAAAAAAATCTCTGTTATGTATGTAACAATCTCTGATGGAGGAAAGAGACGTGACGATGTAGTACTGACACTACAGACACTAGTTCGACCTTGGGAGACTGATCACTCTGCTTCTAATTAAAAAATGGCAATAAAAATTGGCCTTAAAAATAAGCACCAATAGGAACTGGCAAGTGAAGCTGGCATGCCAGTCTTCGCCCTGGATATTAAGGTATAAAAGAAAGATGGTGTGCACCACTCATTCAGGATTGTGCTGAGAAGCGGAGACCCGACTTTCAATGGTCAGTTTAGTGTTGTGGCGGAACGAACATAACGTCTCGTTCCCTCCATCTGGGAACAGAGGTTACATACATGTGAAACATTCTCTTTCTAACCGTACCAAAGGGACAGAATAACAAGCTTCCAGGTTTTTGCAGAACGAGTCTGCTGGTGAAATGCGTTGGAATAGTGAACTTGGAAGACGCTGCTAAGACCACAACCTACCCAAGTGGAGGTTACATGTGGAAATACATGTAATTTCCTGAGACCAGCAAAGACACATGGCGCATGTGGCAGGGCTTCCAGGCCATCACCAACTACAGGACAACATCACCTGCCTGTGACAGTGATGCCTCCCTCCCAGATGCGCTGAACAACTTCTATGCTTGGTTCGAGGCACAGAATGGCATGACGGCGAGGAAGACCACCCCTCCTCTTAATGATGAAGTGCTGTGTCTAACCACAGTCGATGTGAGGAAGACGCTACATAGAGTCAACCCGCGGAAGGCTGCTGGC
This sequence comes from Botia kubotai, assembly GCA_036877585.1. NCBI lineage: Eukaryota > Metazoa > Chordata > Actinopteri > Cypriniformes > Botiidae > Botia > Botia kubotai. The sequence continues at coordinate 6,156 of JAZGTI010003648.1, read as the reverse complement.
CCAGACAACATCCCTGGCAGGGTGCTCGGAGGATGCGCAGACCAGCTGGCAGATGTTTTCACAGACATCTTCAACACCTCCCTGAGCACCACCGTTGTGCCAATGTGCTTCAAAGCCACTATCCTTGTCCCCATGCCAAAAAAGTCTCCTGTGTCCTGCCTCAATGATTACCATCCCATTGCACTCACACCCATCATCATCAAGTGCTTCGAGAGGCTTGTCATGAGGCACATAAAGACCATACTGCCCCCCTCTCTGGACCCCCTGCAGTTCCCTTACCGCCCCAACCGCTCAACAGATAACGCCATCACCACCACCCTCCACCTGGCCCTCACACACCTGGACAATAAGGACACATATGTTCGAATGCTGTTCATAGACTTTAGTTTAGCTTTCCACACAATCATTCCCCAGCATCTGATTGGAAAGCTAAACCTGCTAGGCCTGAACACCTCCCTCTGCAACTGGATCCTGGACTGGATCGGGAACAGCACCTCCGACACCACCACACTTAGCACTGGAGCCCCCCAGGGTTGTGTGCTCAGCCCATTGCGGTTTACTCTGCTGACTCACGACTGTGTAGCAATGCACAGCTCGAATCACATCATCAAGTTCACCGATGACACAACTGTAGTGGGTCTCATCAGCAAGAACGACGAGTCAGCATACAGAGAGGAGGTGCAGCGGCTAATGGACTGGTGCAGAGCCAACAACCTGTCTCTGAACATGGACAAAACTAAAGAGATGGTTGTTGACTTCAGAAGAGCACACCATGACCACTCTCTGC
>JAZGTI010003647.1:0-27276 GCA_036877585.1 Botia kubotai | reverse complement strand
AGCCATATTAAGCTCCAGTGTGAACCAGACTCTATGCCAAAGTCAAAAGGTCAGAGAGAGAGAGAGAGAGAGAGAGAGAGAGATGAGAGGAAAAGTATTTAACAGGAATGATGCTAGACTGTGTGTTGGTGGTTTCCTGCAGATGCTTACAAAATTCTTTCTCTCTCTCTCTCTCTCTCTCTTTCTCTCTCTAACAGATAAGTATTTTCTCTTATCTTATCAGTCCTTTCGCTGACCGTGTGACCTAAAAACCTGTGGGTCAGTCCACCTAGAATAGTTTTGATTGGACACTTTTTAGCAAGATCTCCATAAGCAGAACTGTATATTTTATATGTATTTATATGTCTGTGGAATAATCCGTACTGACACACATTCTCTCTTCATTGGTAAGTGGACAGTGGACAGCCATATTAAGCTCCTGTGTGAACCAGACTCTATGCCAAAGTCAAAAAGGTCTGGCTTCTTTTTAAAGAAAGAGAGAGAGAGAGAGAGAGAGATGGGAAATGAAAGGAGGAAAAGCATTTAACAGGAATGATGCTAGACTGTGTGTTGGTGGTCTGCCTGCAGTTTGGCACCATGATCTCATGGTGGTGTAGTCTGGGCAACCCAGCAGGTGGGTCTGAGGAAGTAAAGAGTCATAGACTATAATATCAGCTTGGCATCCGACCTACCACTCATAGAATCCATTTCAGAGAACACAGACCTCCTGACAAAATGATTCAAAACAAATAATATTCATGTTTTTTTTATATTTTTGTAAATCTCTACTGATGTGTGTTTTTGAGTGATCGCTATATAATTAGATGTTTGGTTTATGATAATGCATACAGTAGTAAACCACAGAATGGTGGAAACCAGCCTGGAGTCTGAGCTTTGATGCATGCATGAATCCATGTAGGCCTACATAGTGTTTAAAGCTGTATTACGTTTGGTTTAAACTGGGAGAGATAGCAGCACTCATAAACTCAAAAAGCCCATAAACTCATGCCATGCCAATCAAGTCTTTAAACACAAATATAAAATTCCATACAATTTTTTTTAACAAAAATAGCTTTATATCTTTGCCAGAGGGGTTGATGTCAAGATGGAGTCTTTGTCTTTTTCCTCTCACTTCATCTTTCTCTATTGTTTACACTGTCTTGCTTGGCTGGAGGAGGTTTCAGACCACAGACCAGTGTGTGTTGCATTTGGACCAAAGCAGAACGGCAACATATTCTTCAGATATTCAGTTACAATCAAAACAATCCACCAATCACTGCGCAGCTGACGATTCCATTGGCTAGTTTCGCCGCTCGGATCCGCTCAGATCTTCTTTATTAAAGTGTGGTCAGGTTTGTTATTGAAATTAATAATGCAATGGTTTAAAAACAATAATGATTTATAGCAAATATATTTTTGTAGATTAAAATCACACCGAGGAGGTAGAATTACCCTGACCTCTCTCTCTCCTGTTCGCTCACTCGCTCGCTCACGTACCCTTTTCTAAATATCTCACCGCTGTTCGTCACACTGTAGTTGAGAAATAAACGTCTGACATGGTCTTCCGAGAAGGACTGTGAGTTATGACAATCCTTGAGAAGGCAAAGAAGGCACACACACCCCACACACACACTCGCATACTTTCTCTTACTCATCATATTTCAGTCAGCAGCACATCTCTACACCAAGAGCATCTCTGGATGAGTGCTGGGAGGGGTTGTTTACCATAAGCCTATTTTTATTTTATTATAACTCGCCTCTGTGTGATGTATACCAGTGCAAGATGGCTGCTGTATGACTAAAGTGTCTTTCTGAGGGAAGAAAATATTCTTTTTTTTGTTTTGAAAGGAGTTTGATGGTATACAGTGGGATCCAAAAGTCTGTGATCACTACAATTTAAAATTCTTCTATTTTGAATTCATCTCTAATTTTATGCTTTTTTTGCATAATGACTTTTCTGTTTTTGGAATGTATTTTTCAATCACTGCGTAATTCACAGTTTCAGCTCGAGTATGAAATCAGTATTTCTTAACAGTAAGCTGAATTTTTACTTCAGTTAAAACTGTAATCAGTTTCTGTTATCAGTAATCAGTGTTTTTGCTTCAATTAAAACCATTAAAAACCCATTTTTAGGTTAGCTTACCTGACAGAACTTTGTGTTTTGCAATGTTTCACGATACCTTTCTTTGTATATATTTTTAGTTTTTTACGGTCATAAATGTTCAGTTTATTTCCACCTAGATTTGTAATGTGGTTTCAGACTAGAAACGGCACGGATGCGCTACAGAAACGTCACACGTGTGTGTTGGGCGTGGATTCTTTGAAAGATTACGCTCGACTTATTTGGAAAGATGACTTCCAGGGAAAGAAATCAGTGACTCCATAAGGATGAAAATGAAGCACATGGCTAAATGAAGCCTCGGTGACTGGTGTGTTCGCATGTGTCATGCATCTTTAAAGCGACTCTGCCGTGTGAATGTTTGATGTTCACTCGGGGTAGCTGCTTCTCTTTCTCTACTTATTTTAACACCCGTTTCTCTGAAAGTGCTGGAATATTTCATGCTGCTTCCGTCCCAATCCTACAGTTAATGATGAAAGAAGGTCTGATGATGATGTCTGGAGGTTCAGGAAAACACATCTGTCATGGGGAACGTACGGTTGAGCGTGACAAAGCCACAAAGTTTATACAGAGCCAGAGTGTGTCATTCAGCGCTCCTTATCTTCTGGAATTTTATCTTGTGTTACAAAACACAAAACTGTCCTAATGTCCTCCAACAGTGTGTTTGTAAACTTGCTTGGTTTTTATGCTGTTTTTGTGTGATTGTTTGGTTTAAGTGTAGATTGTTATGCTATGATATCGTACAGTGTTCCTTGGATTTTGAGTCCTTCACAATACTTTCCCTTCCTCCCCCTGTGCTCACTACCTAGTGTACTATGTAGTGTACTGTCACTGTCTGTTTCCTTTGCTCATATTCTCTTTCTCTGTTTCATTCCTTTCTGCATTTTTTACACTTAAATGAAGAGTGTGACAAAAGTGTGACATCGCTCACAATGCAAATAGCATTGGTCAATTTTACCGTACAGTAAAAATTACATTTGCATGTATGTTCTCTCGTGTCTCACTAAATAAGAAAGACATAAGGCAGTATACACATTGTGTAAGTGATGGATAGCATTACAATTCCCTACTCACAACAGTCTAGCACACACAGACTCATAAAGTCTCAGACTTAATGTGTATTTCACAGTCTGCTAAAAGTGTGTGAGGGGGGAGGGGGGTTATGTGAAGGTTTTAAAGTTCCAACCAACTTCAGTGTTGTGATGTAATGCAGATTGAAATGGAGAAATGGGGGACGTGGTTTGTTTTGCCACTGGGAATTGATTGGCTATAAAAAAGTAGGCGTTTCAAAGCGTATAGCAGACTGACCATTGGGGGGAGTGGTTAACGACTTTGACTCCGCCCAAGCCGCCAGACTGACATCATCAGAGAAGGACCGCCATTCCAGAGGGGAAGTTCATGTTCAGATTATTTTTATAGATTCCGAGGGCACATGCATTTAAAAAAATGGCATGGATATTTCATTTATAATAAACACGGCAGTATTTCAGTGAAAAAATAAGTATATTTTGATTTCGATTTCATGTTGACTTTAAATTCAGCAGTAGGGGATAGAAAATATCATTATTTCAGAATAACAAACAGTAAGCCAACAGAAAGTTAGAAAATAGGAGAAATATAAAAACAGAAACAATAGAAAAACAATTATGTAAGTGTGCAAGTGCGTATATACCTGTATATATATATATATATATATATATGTATGTATGGGCTTGTTAATAAGCTGCTGTGCTGAAGAGTGGTGGTGAGTATGTTTTATCAGTAAGGTAGTATTGGGGCACAGACTGCATCGTAAACATGAGGCTGTTCTGCACCTATACATCAAAACACCCGAAAACAAAAGGGCACAAATCAAACACACACACACACACACACAAGGGCAGCAAACTCTCATAAAAATCTTGATACTCTGGCTTGCATGCAGAGTAAAATTAAGCTATGAAACATGCCTGTTGTTTCATGTCAATATGTTTTTTGTATGTTCTGAGTATTAACACACAAGCGTCTAAATGTGATGTATATCATTTCTACACCACTCGTAGAACCAAATGGAATTTTAATGTGTTTGTTTAATTAACCCACTGGACCAGACAAAGCAAATTTGGCGAGTTTGGGGCAGAACCTACAGCTGGTGTAAGTGGAAATGTATGACTATCAAACCTATTTTTACATTTCTGTTTGGTTCTGCTAGTGGTGCAGAGATTACACACTTAACTGTAAAAGCATGTGTCTTGACTCTTTGTATTCTTTAATATGTTATATGTTCTTTCCTGTACCTTCATGAAAAGCTTAATTCTTTGTTTCAACACACACTGTTTACGGTTCAAATCCAGCGACACTTTAAAAAGTGAGTTGGAACGAGAGGCAAAGAAAGCTCAACTTTTATCTTTGTATCTCAGTTGCATGGAGGGAATCTGCCTGTTTAATGGCTTTGACTGTAATGATATTAGGTGAAGGAGACTGTTATGAGACACATTAGATGAGCTGTGCTGTCTGGCTAGACTGGAGCTCTGATAGCCATCTATGCTTACATTAGGCCAAAAAACTGATGTCAGACCCTCAGCATGACAAAGCCTAAAAAAACAGGAAGCATTTCCTAATCTGCCACTGGCACGTGGACGTTGGTCCACTTCCAGATTCTTTTCAACACAGTGATGATTGTGTTTTCTAATTTGTCTGTCCCTAAATCTAATAATTGTGACGTAAACAAACGTGACTTTTTGAGTTTTTGGGACTTAGATGGAGGTCTGTGCCACAGAACTGCTCATCCAGACCTTTCAGAATACAGAGATAGTTTCCAAGAGTCTAGGATTTGTTTTCCACGTACACACATAACACATTTTTACATACATGCCCTTAATGTTCAGTCAAGGACAGTTGAGATTTTCATATTCCGCAGTAGAATGGCCGTTATGTAATAACCCGACTGGCACTGAATTTCACGCTGGCAGATGACGGGTCCCTGAGGACATTCGATCAGTCTCTCAGCTCTCAGTTCAATGTGTCTGCACACTTAACAAGACATGACAAAGTGTGCTGAGCATCTAGGTCAGCTTTTAAACTTTTCTGCCGTTCGTCTCTGCGTGTGCATTTGGTTTAACATCTAACTCCATCTGTAAATTCAGTTGATATCGACGTTTAAGCTTATAGATGTTCGTGTAAGGTCAGACTGGGATGATCCATCTCTGCATCTTCCTGATGCGTTTCATTGTGGAGTTCCTGTGAACAGAAGTTCTCAGTGTGGGCTTGTCCTACATCAAAGTAGATCAGCGTGAGTCCTGGTATCAACAGCTGGCAGCTGTTCGCACGGGCGGTTCAGAGGTTAGTGGGTCCTACATGGTCCTCATGTGTTTAATGCAACCCTTCTGCCATACCAGCGGTCTGTCCTACCTTATAATATCCAGATGCCCCAGCTGGGGTAAAAACATAAACTAGGCCCCGCCTTTAGGCTCTGATCTGATGTCACCGCCCACATCCAGCCCCCTTACCCACACGTACCCGCAGTACATGCTGTTGTGGTCTCCAAGTCTTAGTCACTTCAATTTGCATATACGTAAAACCGTCATATTATTTCGAATATATTTTAATATAATATTTTTGTGTGTGAGTGCATCAATTTGTTTGGGGTTCCTTGAATACCTTTTTAAATTCTGATAGCGCTGTATTAGTTATCGGTGTCAGTTTGGCTTCTTCAACATACATAAGGAAGTAACCTGAATAATGTAACCTGCAATTTTATGTTTTAAACGGAGATGGCGATAGAGAGGCAAAAGTTACGGATTGCAGCTATAAAGACATTGCATGTCATAAATAAGGCTCCTGCTGTCTTTTGTCATTCCACGATTTTTGTTTGTGTGGAGGAAAAAATGAGGTCATAAGATACATTAGATGAAAACCTCAACATAACAGATGTGTAACAAAATAGAACAGAATACTTTTATTGTCGTCGTACAGTCTGTCAAAGTTAACCAATCACAGTGTGAGTGGCACATAGCAACCCAAGCGCCTCTGTTTCCACATGCTGAATTCAAGCAGTGTTGACTTGTGTGATTTATTGCTGGGTAATTTGTCAACATATTCATTATAATCATTTAAATCTACATTTCCAGTGAAACAATAACGAGCTTTATCATTTGCTCTTAATCTACCGTTACACAATTTCAGTTTTGTCAACAACAACGACATCATTGCTCTTCTCAATCACTGCTCAACCTCGCATGCAAATACACAAGACCAAAATATCCCAGAAATGTTCTCTCTGGTTTCTCAATTTCCTATTTAACAGACTTACGTGTCAGCAGCGATCAATGTGCAGACCGTCAAAGTGGTTCGGTTAAGCGAGTCTGAGGAATGGATAGCTCCACAGTCTGGTGTTTGGCTCCAGTAACCGCAGGCCACTCGGCTGTCCCTAAAATAGCCACTTGAAATTGTAGGTTCCCTTTAGCCCCAAAGAGTGGAGAGCCTGATTTTAGTCAATGCCAGGAATATGTCTACGAATGCTAGTGGTTATTTCTCCAAACCCATGTTTGGAAACTTTTTATGCAAGCAAGGAGCTAGCGAACCCCTGCGATGTCTTCCAGCTCTAAACGTCCCCCAACCCCCTCAAACCACAAGTCTGTATTTTGGTGTTTATTCTGTCTGGCCAAATAATAAGATGCTTATGACAGAACCACAATATTGCAAGGTATGTTGTCAACCCACAAACGCTCAGCTTTATATTGTAAAGATGAGATGCTAGTCTCAGTCTGCTCTGGTCTATGCTAGCCCGCTAGTGCTTTTGTTGTGTGTTCGCCCTTTATCGTTAATTGTGGAGGACACAACTGATACTTTCATGCTTCGTATGTATAATACGGTTCTTGATCTATTTACAGATTAACTGGAGGCCAATTAAATAATCTAGCTGACAGTTTGTAGTTGACAGGCTGTAAGTGCCAAATGAACCAGATCAGAGCCAAGCAGACAGTCCAAGGTGAAGCACACTGGCCGAGAGGCACTGAAACCTTGAGTGAGAGACAATCTCTCTGTTTGCCACGCCAAGTTGTGTATGTGTATGATTGAGCTAAAGGGGCTGGAGCTATGCTAGCTATCACAGCTGATTGATTGTCCTCCAAAGCCCATTAACTTGTGTTCTGTTTTAGGCTGCCAAGCATATATCTTTTGCTCTCATACACACACCTCACATAGACCTTCAAAACTTAACACTTATCTTACTGTATGTCCCCGTGCAGACGCTCAGTTTTAATCTGTTAAATGTTGTAATGTTGTAAATTAATAAAATACATTAAACAAACACTGTATCTACGTTTTATGTCATATATTTGGCTAAGACATTTTAAGATGATGGTATGTCCTTCATACGTCATTGGATGAAAAAAACAGCTGTTGTTTGTCAGGCTAATATATTCAATAAGCGACTGATTCATATTCATAATATACTGTATGTCTTAAAATGATGCTTTTATTGGCCATAACAACATCTCATTGCCTTGTTATAAGTCTCCACAAAATTAATGCTTTCCAGGTGCACTAAAATTCATAATTTTGAGGCCACATAATTGTTGTATAGGCAAAACGTGGCTCGGCGGGCCCAATCAGATTCAGTATTTGGGAATTTCCCACATGTACCTAAAAGAAAATATGATTGGACAGTTCTTTTTGTTCCTCTGTAGTGTTTATTTTTGTTCCACAACATGGACGCCGGTAGAAGGGGATGTCATAAGCTACAACTTTCCTTAATAATGTTTATCTGCTCTTTAGTGGGAGGGAGAGAGACCAAAACAATGGGTAGGTTTACAGGAAGCAGATAAGCAGCAACTAGACAATTTAAAATCATCTGGAATAATCACAAACATTTAGCGGTTGCAGGTACTTGACCTTCAGAGTTCATTCAACAGACGTCTAAGTGTGGGATGACATCACAAAACAAACCTAGTGATTTAAATGGAAACGTAAGTAAACCGCATCTCAGATCAGCTCTGGTGATTTCTATTTGAGAAGAGGGTGCAAGCCCGCTCCCATTCCAAAAACTGTGTGTGGATTCAGTTATATGCAACATCTGTGTCAATATTATGAGATCCGTCAGCCTTTTGCGCTTTTAAATTGCTCAGAGAGACCAGCCCTCCATCTGTGAATGGTCAGCCATGAAAACACTAAGTTTTGGGGAAGTGTGTGTGTGTGTGTGTGTGTGTGTGTGAGTGTGTGTGTTTGTAGTGTGTATAAACGTGCTACTGAATTATGTGACGCCCCAAGGAAATATTTTTTAAAGTACTTTTCCGGGAACTTGTCTAAAATCATTGAAGGATTGTGAACAAAGAACTAGTTTTCAAAATATGCCCTGATTTTAAAGAATGATGAAATGACTAGCAAACAATCCGAAGCTTTTAATCATAAATTTAAAGCGCTATTTATATATTATTCATTCGGAGTGTACAGAAGTCAGGGGTATTGTTTATTTTGATGTCAGTTTATTTAATTCATAATTAACAATAATTAATAAACGATCAACCCGCGTGTCGTAGCACGAATGACGATCAGTGTGGTGTTTGTGTAACAGTGGGATGGGATGGGGTATTTTTCAGTGTCGTCAGTAAAAGTTTACCCACACGTAGCTCGCCACCCGACCCACACAACACACATTTGAATCTCTCTCTCTCTCTCTCTCTCTCTCTCTCTCTCTCTTTGCACAACCTTTCCCTCCGATATGCACAGCACAGAGCGGATTCAACACCCCACGTCAGGAACTAAACACAAGCTGTTCTGGGACCTCGGAAAGAGCACATCTCAGGTACGTGGCATAGGACGTTATAATTTTACTTTAACACATCACCATATCTTTAAACGGGCTACATCACGAGGCGAGAATTTAACCCAAATTCGTGTGCTGACGTTGGTAACGCTGACCCGTTCGGTAAAGGCAGGGAATGACGCGTCTCGGGATAAACTTGCGAGATAACGGGCTCCCATCGTCATAATAACATTTTACTCCTGCATCTGTCGACTCGTGATGCTCCGTTATTTAATACAGGACACGCACTCGCGTCATATTTCGGACTGAGACGAATTGCACGACTCTGGCCGAGCATTATCAGCCCATTAGTTGCTTTTTTCAGATAAAATATTCTAATGAAGGATGACAGCTTGCTGTTTTCTATATATTTTGCGCTTAGGGGTCGGGCGCAGTGCGCAAGATGCGTGCTACATAAAATGAGGTAGGGAAGGGTGAAGTGGGCAGAGTGTAGTGCAGGGAAGGGATCAGATTTGCCCTTCAGATAACATGCAATTATAACTTTGATGTCAAGTTATGCATAGGCGTATTCCCTCCTATCCGATCTCAAAAGTGTGCAAAGCCACAGCAACAGTTTCTGCCACGCGCGGGACTCGTGCGTTTTGTTGTCACGCGCGCGCGCGCGATCCGTATTTTTTATAAATAATCTGTAATGTGAACGAGATGGTGACCGGGCGGCTTCCCTCGGTGGGTCGGCAGATGTTGTTCAAGTGTCCGGAAAAACAGCCTCATGTTGTGCTGACACCGGCTGGCTGGCGAATAACTTCAAAGGGCAAATGTCTCGCGTGCCGAGGAAGCGACCTGTGTCGAGCTCGCGGGATGCGAACGGAGGTGCGAGGTCAACAACTGTGCGCCGGATGGCCACTGCACTCCGTTGGGAAGAATCACCCAGGCTTTGTTTTGTTGTCCGTCAAACGTGTTTGACCTTGACTTGTAGATGGCAGCAGAGCGCAGGAGTCTGGTTAGGAGCGCTTATCTGTGCGATGTTGTGTTTTGTGATCAGAACTCATATTTCTGAAGCAAAACATGTCTTGCATTTTTCAGGCTGATGGAAATGATTTAAATGACCGTGTCTTTTTCTGATGTGGCTTGCACATCTTCGTTCTGGGAGGGTGAATAGCCATTTGAAAGCGTGACCAGAGCAATTGTGTGAATGAACCTGAAGCAGGAGGTGGTTTTATGAAGCTATAAACTTAAGAGAAAAGTGATGAGACAAATGGTCCTCGGGAAAATGCGAATAGGTCAAGCTGAGGTCAAGAAGAGGATGAGGGGAGAAGGCAGGGGCGTAATGGGCGTGAAAATGTTGTAGGATTAGTGATCTGATAAATCGAGTGATTTTTCATAGTTATTCATCATTTTGAGATTGTTGGCATTGTTCAGTGTTTTATTGTTGAGATCCACCAATAGGCTAGACTTAATAGTCCTTTCTGTTTTCAGAATTGTGTTTTGTGAATTTTAAGTAAATACTGTGCAAATATTTTTCCCGGTGTATCTTATTTGCTATAATTACACCCGAGTTAACCTAGTCTAAGTCACAGATATATTGACATATAGAGGCATTTCCATCAAATAACAAGTACCTAGCACATACTTCCAGATGAAGTGAAGTGGTTCTTAAATCTGAAGGAATCAGGGGGCAACGGAAGGACAATAGAGGAAGAGAGCTGAATCACACAGCGTCAGTTATCTCGTGGTGTGTGGAGAAAGGCTTGAGTCTGTTTCCTGGAAATGTGCTGATTCTCCTGCCATACACATGCAGTCAGTCACTTAAAGTGCATTTTTTTTGGTAACGGTAAGGAATGCTCATTACCTAAACACATTGATGAGATCATCATTTCCAGATTAAAAAAATGCTCTAGTAGACGACGGCCATTAATAGAGTTTGAGCCCTTTCACAACACTGTTTTTATATCTGTTTACAGTGTAGTTACGTTTGTAAACGTTCGTAAGGAGCACAAATGCCTCTTAGTAATAGAGATTAATGAACATGGTTGCCTCATTCCCAAAACATGTTGTTTGGAGAACGTTGTTTCGGAATCCTTTTTGTTTGCGTTGCAGGTTAAAATCATTAGACATGTTTGCATGCGAATCATGAACGTAATCTCATTGGTTTTAATAAATATTTGGTCCTGGTGTTTTCAAATTATAGATAACAGTTTATTGTCGATTCTCGCTTTCAGAGTTTGAAAAAAAAAACGCAATCATTGATACGATAAAGTAAATAAAGTATCTTTATTTAACCTTGAAGCAACAGTGTATCATAAACTTTCCTGTAGCTCAGTGGTTAGAGCATGGCGTAAATAACGCCAAGGTCATGGGTTCGATCCCAGGGATTGCACATACTCAGAATGAATGTATACTATAATGCAATGTAAGTCGCTTTGGTTAAAAGCTTCTGCCAACAGCTGGATGTACTACATGTAAATCCAAAGCAACTTGCAAGGCATTTAAGTTATACATTTCATCAGCGTACCTAAATAAATGACAATAGTCTGATTTTGTGTATGTTGATTGATGTTTGTGATGAACACAATGGAATGTGGAAGACGTGCTTTTCCCCAAATTTATTCCCCTTTATATATCTATATATCTATATATCTATATATTACACAGTAATGAAAGATGGTGGGCCAACAGTTCACATGCTTTAAGATCAGAAGCTATTGGTCGTGATAAACATTTAACAAGCACAGTGCAAGTGTCTACAAACGAAACGGTACAGTTAAATAATGGCCTAATGGTGATTAAAAAGATGCAGGGTGAAGGATCGCTATATTGCCCTTGCGGATGAAGGAGTCGTACATTAGAGGTCTTATACTCGTATGGAAAACAGATGGACTGCTGCAGTTCTCCTATATGCTCCTGTATGGATTCTCTGGTCAAATGCATTAGCCTTGTGATTAAGCTCAGGGGACGAATACAAACTGATAAGGATCACTGCTCAGCTGTAACCTGCTATAAAGTGCGTTTGAGGTATTAGCAGGAGTTTTAGGTATAGCAGTAGTGGCAGCATTTAGACGGATAGTTTCGATGGTATATGCGTTCCTGTTTTTATTACTCTGTACCACGTTTTCTGTGTCTGTTCTGTATCGCGAGAGTCGCGTTAGTTCAAATGTGTCTTAGCTTTCTTCCCCTTCATTTAAAATCCTAGTCCAGGGCAGGATAAGAGAAGAATTAGCAGAACCCCTCTGTGTGCCAGTCCTTTGATCAGAGTGTTTTTAACTGATAAACCTCGTCACTCGTGGTAAGTCAAGTCTCCTCATGCTGGTTAACTCAGAAACAGCTTCACATTAAGAACCCTGTTGTGAGTAAGTCACACGCATCACTGCTAAGCCCCTGGAAAAAGTCAAACGCATTAGTATTGTATTGTTATTGTACATTAACAGCAAAATAATCACTTTACCTGTTACAAGGCTTAACATTTTGCCATAGCATTGCTTTTCTTCTTAGACAAATTGGTAATTGTCCTCTTGTTGCATCTGGTCGACGGTTGCCTTTGTTAAAGGCATTCACACTTCCTGTCTTAAACATTTGAGTGTACACAAATCCACCAAATCCACTAAAGATTATCACTCATTTTTGATTGTCATACGTATGTATCTACTGACCAGTCCAGTCCTGAACATTCCGGTTTGGTTTCAATTGATACATTACTGGCACAAGATGCATTGTAGCAGCTGACCTTGAAAGTATTAAGGCATAGATACAAATTTACAAATAACAGATACAAACATTTCTGGGGAAATGGATCACAAGACTGAGAGAAAGCCATCCGAGCCATAACTTTGTTTTCTAATTTGATTGAAGGAAGGATCGAGGTGGCATATTTTGATCTACGCTGTACTCCTGCGTATTAACATCAGAAGTAAATTACGAAATTAAAAAGGAGTTTGTGGAATGAAAATACAATCATATTTAAGCTCGTAGAACACAGAATGGTGAGTTATTGGATTGGCACTTGGTTATAGTTACAGTCTGGTCAGGCTGCACTTCCTGCTTTACTGGTTCTTTGGTTCTCCTGCCAATTAAATGACCAGAACCCTGAAAACAATTCTTAAGCGCCAACAGTGACACCACGCATCACTGCTAAGCCCATTTTCTTTCCTCTGCAACATACTTCAATGAAAGCAACATGGTCATTTCCATGACCACAGCTCAAACAAAACAAGGCCGTCTTAAGTAGCCGAGTTAAGGAGTAGCTTTCAAAAGATGCAGACGAGACCTATTTCCTGAGAGACGTCGGCAACTCTTTGGAAATGGCTGAAGATACAGTCTGCATCTTCATCCAAAACCTAAAATCAAGGCACTTTCTATTAAAAACCTTTTATTGCTTCCTCTCTGTTTTTAGTAATTACTCTTCTGCTCTAGCTGTGGTTCTCTTGTTTACTCCTAAATTCAGAACTGCTTGTGTTCTTTCTTATCTGGAAGTCTCATCTGGTAAATTATTAAATGTAAATATGAGGCCCAAAACAGCCGCGCATTTTCCATTTGGGGGTATATTGAACCCAGTTCTAACTTATGAAGTTGACAAAAGCTTTGTCTAACAAATTGTAATCCCTATTTTTCCATAGTTTTATAGTCACAAAAATAGAAATCTCAGTCAAATGTACTCATTAAAAAAGTTTACAGATAAAAGAATGCATTTTAAATGTTTTTGATCAGTGCATTCGAAGCATAAACTGATATATTATTGGTTTGTAACTGGCTTGTAACAGATTTAGAGACTGTGTAGACTTGAAAGTTTATTATACTTGTGTAGAACTGAACTGAAGTTAAATTCTGTTTAATTATGAGTGACATAATAGAGATACTTAAGTCAGACTGAAATACGAATAGCTTTTCCTTCTGTTTTGGCTTCACCTCTTTCCTCTCAGTATCAGTGTTTGGATGTCAGGTTTATTTAACTCCTCCACTCCTCCAGCCTTCCCTTAAATCGGCCACATCCTCAGGAAGTCTACTAATGATGTCACAGTGTTTACGATGAAGGGACCGCTGTCTAAGTGTCAACACGTGGCTCTTGAGGGACAGCGTAGGAGTTTGGTGGGGATGGATGGAACAATGGCAGGGTGTGGCTCTGAAGGAACTTTTCATAGCACAGGCCGGACAGAGTATTGTTGGTTGTCAAACATGTTGTTTTTTGGTTACCCAGAGATGCTCAACTTCCAGCGCGACGGCTGTGGCCTCACACAATTCTGTGCAGGGCCATTACCTGCGTATTTATGTCGCGGTTATTAGGCAATTTGTGAGGAGACATTAGTCTGATGAGGTCATTCATCATGAGTCTCAGTGCAGTGGCTCGGTTCTGTCAAGGTAAAATCAACCTGAAATTAAAATTGACCTTATTTATGCACATTCCTGGTCTTATTGTGCACAATTCATCATTATTCCCCACAAAAAGTTTGTCGTTAACATACTTTTGCTGGAAAACAATAGCACAAGTTACAGCAGGTTTATGTGTAATTTGCAATCAATTCTAACTGTTATTTCAAAACGATCATAGATTATTCTTGCAATTTCAACATTTACTATTTACATTTAACAGCTAGACAACATTATCAGTATTTATTTACATTTAATTTGGCACAATGTTCAATATATCATAAAACATACAAACAAACGTAAAGTATATACATACAGACGTGATATATATACAAGCCCTGGATCGTCCTTACAGTCGAACCCTGATATGTAACTGGTAACTTAAAATGTCCCGCCTCTAAAAATGACTTTAATTTTCTGCTGATGTCACACATTCCTCTTGCATTTTTAACTTCTCCCCTCAAACTCCCCTGGCTCCATTCCGGTATGTAACAGCAACGTTTTACATTCCAGTACGTTCCAAATGAATAAAATCAAGTCCCACCCTTCATTTAATCTCATTGAATATTCTGTTTCACTCAGAAGGTACATTTGGCTGTGAAAAGCGTGTTGTGTTGACTGGCAAAATCCCTCGTTTGTTTAGTAAACTTTACAAAAAATATTTACATTGACTGTGAATGTGCTTTGCCTCTTCATTATTCTCTCTCTTTGTAAAGTTGTCTTCTCAAACACACCACAAATCTCACCAAGAGTTGACACCAAACTGTCATGGCGGCAGCTCTGGGCTCTGAGGGCGGGTTAGTGAGAGGGGCAGGATCTAAAAATGTGTGATTCATTTATGAGGAAGGCAGTTCTGGATGCTTAGACTTGCCTTACAGTCTATAAAGAAAAAAGTTCAGCCGTCTGAGGCAAGAAACTCATGGTCATTACGGTTTATTTTTTAATCTTAAAGGTGGGGTAGGTCATTTCAGAGACGCTAGAAATAGCAAGCTAGTTTTAAAAGATCCCACCCTCTTTTTACAGTGCTCTCCAAAGCCACGCCTCCTCCAGTACATGAACACATGCAAGTTTGACAGGCAAGAAGGACATCCAATCATTGCATTAACAACGAATGCAATAATTGGACGACAATTTTATGGTCCTGCGCCTTCCACAGAAGATATGTTTATATAAATATATTTAGACCACGTTACTTGCTTCCAGATGTAAAGAGACTTTCGACCAGCATAAAAATGTTTCTGAAAAAAACTGCCTAACCTGCCTTTAATATTTAGCTGCAAATAAGAACAATTACAGACAATGAAGGACAAAAATAAGTGATCCACAACGTTTGTTTTTGGATAAAAGGCATCTAGGAATGAGATGCCAGAGATCTTGATATGTAAGTGGAATCAAATGATTCACTGGTATTGTGGAGTTTTGGCGCAAACCATCCTGATGACATCACTGGTCCGCTTGCGCTTGTGCTCATTTTTAGCTGGCGACATGTGTTAGCTATAAAAGCAGGCCATTAATAAGAAAAGAAAAGTCTATCTCACGGATCTGCGATTTTATGAATTTACTCGTGCGCTCGGCTGGCGGCAGTTTGTCATCGCTAAAACTTCAGCTGTGCTCCGAATCAGGCAAACATCACTATGCCATTAAATGTCTCCATGGACCCTGCCTATAATCTTTCTGCTAAAGCCTGCGCTTTGAATGTTGTTGCGTTTGAGTCATACGTGTGTGGGTCAGATTGCATCTATATTGTGGTGTTGCTACAATGTAAAATAACTCGATAAATACAATATATGATTTAAAGATAAACAAATAATACAAAATGGTTTATATGAGATGTTCGTATGAGGAATGTCTGCCTCACCATGGAAGAAAAACAGACGTTTCTGAAAGAAATGACGAGTGATGGCTTT
Source organism: Botia kubotai (assembly GCA_036877585.1). Lineage (NCBI taxonomy): Eukaryota > Metazoa > Chordata > Actinopteri > Cypriniformes > Botiidae > Botia > Botia kubotai. The sequence goes on along the minus strand of JAZGTI010003647.1, from coordinate 11,168 downwards.
GATAAAACTTACATGTAGATTTTCCCCCTCGGCTGTGGAGCAGGGCGGTAACGCTCCGTTCTGGGCTGTGTGAATTTGACTGTGTCTGCATGAGGAGATAGAGAGGTAGAAAACAAAAGGCAAGACTTGTATTGTTTTGAGTGCCTCTTTTGACCTTGTGTGCTCGATGGTGCTGTAAGAGGCAGTTGTTTCTGAAGCTCTAATAGTGACTGTGGATCAGTCTGAGCGTTTTAGTTGGTAATTGTCAAAAGTCTACAAATCGCACCCTTCTGCCTATGACATCATTAGGATCAAAAAATCCTAATTCTAGGCCATAGAAACCTTTTCTTCTTCATCAGTAAGAAAAGAAAAATGGTCTTTTTATCAAAATAACTTCTCACTACACTAGATCTCTGTCATCTCATTTGACTTTTTCACAGTCAATCATATTCCAATAGCAGAATTTGGGGTTGTAGAAAACCATATTTGGAGGCTGTGTGCAACGAGAGCTGTGCTTCACATCTGTGTGGCAGATTCGGAGTAAAACTGTTTCACAAATAATTCTGTGTTTGCCCACAAAAAAGATTGTGCTTTAGCTCGGTTCAGAAAGATTACGGGAACATCAGCATGCTGGGCTGAGAGAACATTCATGTATCGCTGAAGTCTACGCTTCTGTTTGGACTTCACCCTCTGCAGATCAAGAAACTAACATTAATCGTTATAATGGTGGGGGATTCTAGACAATGTTGTAGTCTCTCTCTCCCTCTCTTTCTGTATCTCTCTCTGTCTCTCTCTCCATGTTTTTCTATACTAAGATAATGATATTTACTATACCAGTAAATATAAACCTCACAGAAAACTGTTGAAATTGTTAGATTTGGTACACAAAATTATTTGGCCCAGCCTTTCAAATTTGTGAACGTTTCACATTTTTAGCCTCCACACGTGTAGCCAAACCTGTACACATAGATATTAAATTAGTAACGATTATCACAGACGGTGGAACCTCTGATGAGACTCTATTAAAGTACTGCAGTACTGGTGTGTTAAAGTCAAGGTTGGGCTTGAGGAGTCTCTGTAACACTTGCAGCAGTTTTTGCATGTGAGGTTTCCAGAGATCTGGAGAGATGTTCTGTTTTTGGACAGGGAACAGAGGGAAGTGGAGAAGGCAGGGGTGGGGTGCCAGGGGGTTTAGATGGGCGAGAAAATGACCGGTTCAGTGGATAGACAAACAGACAGCAAGTGAATCATTTCTCTTGTGGCAAAACAAGATTATTTTTCGCCCGTCCCTCTGATTGAGAGCAATCAGCAATCCCCTTATGAAGAAGACAGTGAGAGAATCATTTTAACTTCATCTTTCTCTCTCTCTCTCTCTCTCTCTCTCACTCTATCTCTGTATCTCTCTCCCCCTCTTGCTCTCTCTTCTCCCACTGTCCTGTTTTCCACAATTTTCTCCATAGTGATGGCCTCTCCTGTGCATCCGTTCATGAGCTTGCCTCATCTGGTCTAGGAGCGAAATTCATCTGACACACACACACACAGAAACACACGCACGCACCAACAGCCATGTACAGCGTGGAAGACCTCCTCATTTCTCATGGATACAAAGTCCCGCAAAGGAACAGCAACAATGTCCCCGTTTCACACTCGTCTTCCTCCCACCCGGCAACCTATGAGAAATGTCTGCCAACACGAAGCGACAGCCGGTGTAAAATCGGTGAGAAGCAGAAAGGACAGAGTGCGGTAAACGGCTACGAGGGGGACCATGTTTACAGCGCTGGAGGAACCAGACCCACCCCTGCCAGGGGATTCCCTAGTGACACCGAGAACAGGGTCAGGAAGCAGAGAACCCAAGACACGGACAACGGTAACCCTGGAGACAGACGTGTGCCGGAAGACGGTCTGACCCCAGAGAGCAGGTGAGTTGTGTGCTTATTTTTTGACCTCTTTTCTGTGCATCACCTCTCACGCTGCTCCACTGTTTGCTTGAGGTGTAAACTGTTTTATATGATGGGGAGTGTTGTCCTGTGAAGGACCTCCCCTTTTTACCAGGATGAGAACCCAGTTTTTTCTTTTCTGTTTTTTTATTATTATTCCTCCCCCTCCCCTTTCATTCTCTCTTTCTTTTCTCTTTCATCTTGATGTCATCCCCTGAAATCCTTCTACTTGCTACATTTCCTTGCTCGGTTTCCTACACTCACTCACTTGCCTGCATGTTTCCTACCTCACTCCTCCTTCTCCTGGAGCAGATGAACTCATTAACTATGTTTGGTAGATTTTGCAGTGCAGCTTTTATTTCCTCTCATGTCACACGGGACCGCAGCGAGATAAACACCACCGTTGTCATAAATCCCACAGCACCCCCTACTGAGCATGCTCAGATCTGCAGGCAGAGCCAGCGGTAAACTACATGTCCCATGAGCCCTTTGTCAGATCAATATTCCACCCCTTACAACGATCTCTTATATAACACCGTTATTAATAAAACATGATGAATATAAATGTGACTATCTGCATCCTGCCAGCTGTACTGTCAAAGAACAGCTTCAGAGATTAGTTTGTTATAAAAGACATTTATTTGGTTTTTAGAGGTCAGGTTGTCATTTTTGTTTTTATTGTCCATTAATCAATCAATCAACTGATCATAATGTCATATTGTCATATTGGTTGCCATAGTCATAGATATATAAACAGATAGATAGAGAGAGAGAGAGAGAGATAGCCAAGGTATTAAATAAGAACACAGAGCTTCAGTGCTAACTCAGCCGTTTGCACCAGACTACTAACGTTAGCTCCCTGCTTAGCACTCATTTATCTTGGTTCACTTGCACTATATTAGCCTCCCAATCTATGTTGTCTCTGGAGGTCTCCTGTTTTGCTGACCACACTGTGAACATCTAGCAAACTCATGTCTTTTTTGTGTTACCGGGATGTTACTTAAGTGCTTGCGTAGTGACATTTAAATACAAAATTGCTGCTTGTCCTACCAAGATTTTGCAAAGGAAATTAACACAGTACCAGAATTGTTCTTTAAAGAAGAGTAAACAAAAATGCAAAAATACTCAACCATTTCAGTAAACACTCAAACATTGACTTTATTGCCTATAAAGTCCATGTCCAATAGATATTATTATCTATTGTCTAATATTAATAACCGGTTAATATTAGCATTATATATTAATATATCAAACAATTTGTCTTTATTGGCATCTGCTTATGTTTGTTTTCCAAGGGACGGATGAATTTGAATTTTACTGTAGCATTTGATTTGATGCGCCCCCCCTTTGTGTTCAGTACCAAAACAAGCATTGGGCAGCTTTTGCTTTTTCAACATTCCTAAGCCTGTTTGTTTTGCTATATTTACCTCTGCATAATTATATTGTTATTTTTCTCTGCTGTCCAAGAATCTATCAGAATAGACCTGTGACCTACTTTTGGATCTTGACCCACTTGAGCCCCTAAACTAAAGTACTGAAATCAAGCTTTTTTCAGAAACACATATCATGCCACAGATCCTGCAGATATTGCCTGTTAAGGTATAGCTAATATTTTTCTTATTGAATTTTTTTCTGTGTGTTTTTTTACGCAGGTTTTATGAAAGCCACAGAGGAATTCATTCTCAGCCTAGATCTGAGCAGGATGTGTCCTACTGGCGGAGAAGAGGTCAGGACGTCAGCATGCTTCTGGATTATGCCGACTTCAGGGACCCACGTGGAGGTGCGGGAGGGGTTCCCAACAAGCCAGAGGGCATGCGACGGAGACCAGAGTCCGCCTTAAGCACAGAGGAGCATAATCGTGCAAGACAGCGGCGGGCCGAGAGCACGCGTGCAAGGGAGAGAGAGATGGCCCTGCACCAATGGAGAATTGCTGCTGAAAGGAAGTACCAGAGTTTGGGAACAGAAGAGTGGCGCCCAATGACCAACATGAGCCGTCAACCATCTGAAAATGAGGTGGCACAGGAGCAACGCAGGCCAAAGACCGCAGAAGGAGCTGTTCTACCCAGAACCAAAAGCAAGTCACAGTCACTGCCCAGAATGGCTCTTAAATCAGAAAGCCTCCAGTACTTTAGCATACCAGCCTCCGGGCAGGATTCATATGGAAGCTATAGGTTAAATGGCCACCACATGCGAGACCCTTATGGTAGGCTCCTTAATGACGTAGAGAGAAGGGAGAGGTGCACTGACCGATCAGGCGCACAGTCTGCACCACCACTGAAACCCAGATTCAGTCGACCCCCTAGACCTCCGTCTTATGAGGCTCACCAGCAGATGCGCGGGAGTGCAGAGATTCTCACAGGAGAATTTACCCCTCGAGCCAGAGACAGAACTCCACTGCCTTTCTCACGGCAGGAATACTTTGTACAAGAACTTGGAGGCTCAGGTGCAGAGCCCCCTGGTTATATCCCTCCCCCATCCTACAGGAGACAACCTGTGGTTAAGGGAGGGCACAGGACTTATCCCATCCCAGTGGGTAGCAACCAATATAGAGGTGACCCATATATGCAGGGCTCAGCTATGACAGAAGTGCAGGAATGGTTTATTAGGCAGACCGGCATGGCCTGGCCAGATCACTACAGAGATGGTAGAAGAACCATGCCCTGCAGGAGACAGGCATATCCAGGCTACAGCGATGAACGAATGGGTAACGTTCAGTACATTCCCTTCGATGACCCCCGCGTCAGGCACATGTCAGGACCAGGAATCGATGGCAACTCTCTGACAGATGCAGACAAAATCAGAAACATTAGAAATGAGATTCCGGTCAACCACATAGTTGAGAAGACTAGTGACAGTGCCTTTGAACTCAAAGAGAAACCATTTGAGCGTGCTGAACCAAATAAAAGCAATATTGAGATTGACTCAGTTAGTGAGGCCAATGTGCACAAGGAAGTCTTGAAAGAGACCGAAAGTTCCAACACAGTACCCAACCAAAATTGCAACAAGGATCCGGCTGAGCGCAGCAATACAATAACTTTTCATATCACATCCCAACAGAACTTCAACTCAAACCAGGGTTTCATTGAGACGGTAACGCAAGTAAAGAAATTTGAGGCAAAAACTGTATCAGAGAATAAGAAAAATTCAAAGAAGAAACTCAAGGAGACAATGTTTTGCCTGGTTTCCGTCCCTATTAATATGCATGCAAACAAAGGTGTCTTTGATCCAAATAACAATGAGAAAGTGGCTAGCACAATGGAAAACACAGTGATACAATCTGACAACCAAAACGTTTCAAATAGCCAAGTAAGCAGGGACACAGAAATACAGTCCAGCAGTTCCCTATCAGTTAAAAGCCCTAAGAATTCCCCTTTGAGAAAAGATGTTGTACTTGCTAGATCGTTAAATGCGAGCCAAAGCAATGAAATGTTCTATGCAGGGCCTTGGCCTGGAGATCATTACAGGAACCAGGAAACTCAGACAGGCTCTCCAGAAGTTTCCAGAAACACCCATTCTCAAACAGCTCTTATGCAGACATCAAATGACTATTCCTCCCTCCACACAACCACAAATAATGAAGATGGAGCTGACTGTAGGGCCAACTACGGATACCCCATTGTAGGTCAAAAAGACCTCAACCCTTCCAGCAACAGTGCATTCTCCAGAACTCGGGCTGGCAGTGGTTCAAGTATAAGAAGTCCCACTTTATCCCAGTCATCACCAACACCACCTTCTCCAGATCGTCAGCCTTTGCTGAGAAAGGTGGCATCAAAACAGCAAACACCAGATGCCCAAGAGGTTTTTGGACAGTTCCTGTTAAAGCCAGTTAACAGACGAAGATGGGATGCCATTGGGGAGCTTGAATCTTTTAATAAGGAAATACAAGATCAAACAGGCAAGTGTCCAAATGTTGAGCAGAATATAGAGGAGCTGGATGAGGCATTGAACAATGTCCTGGAACTCAGCAGCACTAGGGGAAAGGCCAACAATAAAAGACAGGAAACTGACCCACTTAATATAGAGGAGGAAACTGACCCGGAATCACACGTAGTGCAGGTCACAGAAACACATTTAAAAAGAAATAACCTAAATGTAATGCCAGATTCGGGAAACAGAGTCAAAATAGAGGGGCATCCAGAATACAGAGACATCCAAAATTCCTTTTCCAAGGCAAAGGTAAACCTGGACACACAAACCCAGGAAATACCTGTGGCCAAAGCCAATGATTATGGAAACTTTGAGGTTCTCCAAAAGGAGCACACCGATCCAGGGATGCACAGGCAGGATATCCCAGTTCCAAAGGAGTGCTTACTTAAAGATGTTGGTTTAACAGTATACACTGCCATTCCAGACACTGTGACCTCTGGATCACCCACGTACTTAAGTCCTGAATCCCCTATGTTAACAAGCCCTTCAGACAATTCAGAAATGTGTGACACCCTACACATCACATCATCAGACAGCAGTGGAGATCAGAGCAGGCAAAGTCCAGAGTTTGCTGAAGGAATTCAAAGCCTGAATGATAATAATGTCTTCAATACCAAAGCCCTCAATGAGAAGAAAGCTGAAGGAGAAAGCCCAGAGGTTACCAGATCAGGCAGGTCCTCACGTATCCACGCCATCAAGAGTTTCCATGGTAGGTTCAAAGCAAACTATGAAGATGAGGACGACAATTTTTATTCAGATTATCTCAGCTGGAGTAATGAAAAGACGCTGGCAGATGAACATCTTGAGACTCTTTTGAGTCAAGAGAAGGCCAACAGCAAGCAGACAGAAGATCTTAGTAACCTATACCAAGTGCAGTGTGCCAAAGGAATTCCTGAAAATGAATCCATTGAAGAACGGGCTGCCAGGATACTTGGCATTGCTGTTCCAGTTGAGTCCCTTGTTGTGGATCAGGGTGATGAGAATCAGGTAGAAAATGTTCCAGAAGTCACGGATGGTTTAGCCTTTCCAACACAAACCAAGGAGATGAGCTCAGATGAGAAGACACAGAATGTCAGTAGAGAGTCTGAGGAAGTGCCAGATAGATCTGCGGAAAGTCATGGAGTTATGACAGAACAAACAAAGGTAAAATCTGGACATGATCTAGAGATGTCTGGAGAGGATTTAGATACAGAGAAACACAGCCCCAGAGTTCCTTCTGTGTTGGAGCTGCCAGAATTTCCTCCAAGTAGCTTATGTTTGTCACTTCCATTGACAGAAGATGAGGAATTGACTCTAAGTGTTGGTGGAGCAGACAAGAAGGTTGTTGACGAGATGACGGAAGCATTATGGGATCATTTGCAGGGTTGTTCTCCATTTCCTCTCTCTCCTTTTTCCACCAATGATCAAGCATCTCTGGAGTACGGCGTCTATGCAAAAGATGAAGGCTGTCAGTCGTTACTGAGAACAGTCACCAGGATCTCCTTGGCCAAAGAGACAGAGGAAAAAACAGCCTTAGAAGATGAAGTAGAAGAGCCAGCAGAATTAGCTAAAGAGGACCAAATGCTGGAGGAGAAGGAGCACTTTATTGATTATGCAGCAGAAGAAAGCAAGGACATGAACAGATATATGAATGAGGGGGATGAGACTCAGGACAAAGAGAAAGTGTCAACAGATGAGCTGACATCAAGCCCACCACCAAAGTCTATGGCGCGTCCAATCCCACAGCCTCGTAGTGGCATGGTCGCAAAAAGAGAGATTACGCTGCCACAAGTGTTGAACGAGGATAATGCAGCGTCTGTGATAGAGGACGACGACCAGCTGTGTGTTTCAGGTCAGTACTATTATTATTATTATTTGCTCAAGCTTGTGTAGCTGCAAGTAAAACAATCACTAATATTGGCGTCAGAGTATTGTTACATTTTATGTTTTTATATTAATAGGATAAAAATAACATCATCAGATATGTCACAGAATTGTAACCTTCAAACTGGATGGACTTTTTTCTTTGTTTAATACTGTATTCAAAAGCAGCAATTATAAAAAGCACTGTGGATATGTTATGTTATCACATAAACGTTTAGTTTCACGAATAAGTTCATTTCCGAATTATGCTCTCAAATGCATGGCATAAACATTTGTTAATAAACAGCCGCCATATTTGTTGTGTAGTTTGTAATAGCTGAACATGTTATATTAGTTTATGTCCAACATTACAGTTTCTTGTGATATCGGTGATATCGTGTTGTGGCTATCGAGATAATGCTGTTGTGTAAATTGGCTTTAATAATAGTCACCTTCAGGAATATGTGGCATTTACATAGAACAAAACAACAACATTACAGTACTGTTCATATTGTTGTAGCATAATACTGTAAATAAATAAGCTAAAAAATACAATTAGCTGCCAAGCCAGAATCGCTGGTCATAATCTTGAGGGCCAATCAGTAATGAGGTTTTTCACCACAAGAGGGAAGTGTGGTCTGATTTGAGTTACAAATGCCATTATAATTAGGCAAGAAAAGATAATACAATCTATGGACGATACAATAAAATGTCACATGTATGCTTTTCTATATAATATGTATGCTATAGTCTACAAAATATGTTAACTCTCTCTCCCGAGTCAATATATCTTGTGTTTGTCCTCAGATGCGTATGACCCCAGTCGCGTGGAGAGAGTCTGAACTCGGACACTGTCAGAACAAACCCCGTGACCTTACTGGAATATTCACTGTTATTAAACACTCATTGGAAACATAACTGGAGCCCCTTAGACCTCACGCTTTATTAATAGCAGTCACAGAAGTTCAGAAGCAGGCTGATGGACTTCATGATGCATATTAAGACTTAACTAAGTTTGGGAACTTCTAGGCCCTGATGGCTAAACATTAGATTACGAACGTCTTTCAATGAGATATGAATGTATATTGTATATCAAGCAAAGTTCAGACATTACACACAGCCACAAGTCGATCTGTGTAGAGCTAATCATTTCCTAAAGAAACTGACGTTTCTCCGCACCAGCAAATGCTGGAGTTCTGCTGGACCGTCGCAGAACACAGTGTCATTAATGTGCCATTAAGCAACAATAAGAAGACACAAATGCTTGCACTTGTTTTCTGCAGCATCACAAATGAGAGAAAGAGGGGAGGCCTTTGATGTATTCAAGCAATGAATTGGACTGGAGAGGTAGCAGCTGAATCGGTTACAGTACACTGTGCTTTCAATCACAGAGCAAACTATTTTTGTAACAAATGTTAAAGGAGAGCTTGATGGCATTATCTGCTTTACCGGTGGGAGAAAACGTATGTCACTGTGGTACAGCTGCAATATTTTTTTTTTGTCAAATTATGCCACAGGCCACTTTTATCAAGAGTTTATCAAGATTTTAGGATATTTTGTGTGAAATATTGAAATATTGGCCTCCAGTAACTTTAATCTGGTTTGCAGTGATTTCACAAGACCGTTTTTCGAAGTTATTGCTTTAAAACGAGTGCGCTCAACGTTTTATCTCATATGCGGTTTGAGCTTCTGACCATGTATAATCAGAAAATGCAATCAACAAAAAAAGTATTTATTTTTATCAAGCTATCAACAACCTGTACAGTGAAAATATATTCGACAAAGTATTTTGTATTTTACCTTGTACATTTGTTTGCTTGCTTACAATCATTATGGATTTCACATATCTGAATATGTTTATTATGTCTAATATGCTATATTACTCTCGCTCTGAAGGATTTCTTTATTGTGATGTGTGGTGTGCCTTTTGTTGCACAACTGTCGGAAAGTATTAAATGTTACGTTTTGTGTTTTAATGCATTTTATTGCCCATATAAACTGACCCACATCCTCTCTGAAAAGTCCATCTCGGTTCTGAAAGTTACGTAAGATAACTACTGGGTGCAGTGTTTGTAGTAACTAGTGTAGCGTATTATTGCTTGGTTACTTTCTTTAATGACTGTACATGCAAAACTGAAAAGGGCAACAGTTGCCCTGGCGATATTTTCATCACATAGTTTATAACTGCAATGCACAGCCAATTAGAATATCCAAAGACTGACCGTAGAGAACATCTATCCAAAAACCTCAAGAAAAGGAATTGCTTCCGTTATCATGATTAGTGTTAGAGTAGTATCACTATTGCTTTTTGCTATAGGCATAACTAATAAACTGCAAGTTTATGTGGATAGATAAAGTCAATAAGTGGTTTAAAAAATAACATGCTAATAAAATGTCACGCTCATCGCGCGCTTTGTAAGTTTGCATCACAGTATTGTTGTAAGTAGTCCATAATCGTTTCTACCATTTTGTACTATTTTGCTTTTCAAAATGAACGATTATATTGTTGCATATAACGTAAACAACATGTAGTATCTTTTTCTATTTTCATACGGAAACTGTACATGATTATTTTGTATGGGCTGGAAATGGGTTTGCCTTCTCTGCATGAGACGGGAGATGGAAAATGTTTTGCATACTGCATTTGGTACGACATTAAAAATATATTCATGATATTACATTGTGCACATTTTTATCTTGCTCAAAAGCGTCAGAGCTGCATACATTCAGAACAGGCTATTTTGTAGAGTTATTGTACAGAGTCTGAATGAAATGTTGGGAGGAAATTCTTTTGTATATTACAGCAGATTGCTCATTAATAAACTCCTTGCATGGACTCCTTTTTCATATATTGGTTTCATATGTGTAGCGTGGAATAGAGGAGGAGAAACATTTTGAAGCTCATTGGAGGGTTTATACAGACAAATGCATTAAAGAGAATAACAGGATTCACATGTTGAAATTAGTGCAATGTGCCGGCATTCCTCTGACACACACATGACTCAGCAAACTTTACAACATCACATTATTCAAACAACCCTATAAACGATAATGAAACGCACATCTGCTGAACAAACACAAATTACTTAAAACGTCTATATCCAAACGTCCTGCAGCTTTTTGCTTTTCGCTCAGAAAGTCAATAAGATTTGCTGTATTGTAAAATGTTAGTCATTAAATACACATTTAATAATCAATCGAACTTGTTTGGTTTGCTGCCATGTTTGTTTTGTTGCATTTAACAATTATACTTTGTTTTGAGTGCATTAGACAGTCACTTTTGTCCAAAGCATCTTATAGCGCATTAAATGTATACGGTTTAATTAGAATGTGTGTGTTCTTAAATTGTTCTTAATTTTAATGTGTTTGTTCTTAAAGTGTTTTTTACAAAATATCAGGGATGCTTTAAATACCCTTGTCATGTTTTCGGAATCAACATGATATACTGTATATACTGTAAATTCAAGATATTCTGATAATGAC
>JAZGTI010003646.1:0-30580 GCA_036877585.1 Botia kubotai | reverse complement strand
ATTGTAAATATTTGTCAGTACCATTAGTGAACATGATGACAATATGTTGAGTCTGGAGAAAGGCATTTGGATCTGCGGTCTTCTCCTCTCCCATACTGTCTAAAATCATTGCATAGGCTTTGGCAATATTAGTCCCTGTTTTTTCACCTTTAGCTGTTAACCAAAAGTATATTAAAACAATATTAAAAATATTAAAATGAACAGGTCAATAAGAAACACTGTTTGTTAAACCAAGGGATAGTAAATTCATTGTAATTTAAATATAAAACAATTATTTTAACAGTAGAAAATCTGTCTGGACAGAAATGGACAGAAAACAGGAATGTATTTTTCTTAGTGCTCAGACAGTCTGCACAGTCCATTTTGTAGTCCAGCGTCTAGTCAGTGTCAACAACAGGGGTTACCCGAACAAATACTTGCCGTCAAATTTAAAATCATCCAGTTTTTTAAAAATTTCAGATAGTTGTCTTTCAGATCCAAGACTCTTGAAGTTTCTAATAGTGATTATCCGTGTAACTTCTGTGGCAAACATCAGGATTTCATAGTTTGGGGAGACCTGGTAATAACTAATCTTTTGGAAAATAAAATAAGAATTCAGAGTTGTAATCAGTTTGTTATCAAAATCATATATGAGCATACAGCACAGAGCATTTTGACAGATCCTTAAAGTCTGTAACATTTATCTTCTATAATTTGATGTTTCTAACTGGCTACATATTGCCTATTCATTAACTACATTAATAGGCCAAAAACATTGCCTGAATGCCTTAACATTGACTAATTAACCAATGATGTCTAGGTGATGCTACTTGAGAAGAAACGTACACAGAAGTGTTCTGTTCTGGATGAGATAAAATGATAAAATGTAAATGTACAGTATGTGTTAAGTATGCGCTACACCCATCTGCTATAATGCTGCCGCAAAGCTGCAACTGGTTGGATTAGTACATAGGATGTGCACTGTGGCCTGTTGTATTTTTCCAGTGTGAACGCAGTACTTTCAGTATTTAAACTACAAAATGCCAGAAAATACTGCAGAAGTATGCAAATGAAGATGCACCTTATGTTTATCTCATTAAAGTTACGTTAAAATAACGTAGTGTAGGGTGTACAGTATGTGTCGCTGTTTATTACTTCTTGGTTAACTTTTTTTTGTTAAATTTTTTAATTTTTGACGTTTGTGTTTTTGTTTTGTGTATGGTTGTATAGTTCCTTGTATCTGCACTTTTTGTGTCCTGCTTGTATGTTCATTAGTATTTACAATTTGTCTGTGTTTTGTCTGGTCTTGAGTTTGTTACATGTTTTTTTATTTAGTTTTAGGAATTTTGTGCATGTTGCCGTATTTTTATTAATTACGCCTTTCTGAGGCAAGTGGGTTGGATCTAAGACATCAGTTAAAAATCCCCCACAATTTATTTAACATACCTTTTCTATAAGTTTATTGATGACAGTCTTTGCTGCATTAAAATGTGCTTCATTTTTGCTGTTGGATGCATCCACTGCAATATAGATATCAAGGTGTCCACGCTGATCCAAAACAATTTTTTTCCCCATCGGTTCTGAAAACGGAAATAACTGCTTTAAATGCAGTTATTGTTTGAACATATAGTTGCTAAAGATCTACTAAAAATATGATTGATGCAAGTTCTGAATCAGTTAAAGGTACCTGCTTCCTGTGTTTGTGAATGAAGCTCGAGAGTTGTCTTTAGAAAACTGCTAAATGCTTTGCTCACTTCCTCTGGTGTGTCGAATGTGAAATCAGCTGTTCAAATAAATGTGTTAGAGATGCATTATCCAGCAAAGCTAATTGTTTAATTAGCACATCAGTTCAATTTAATGCACATGATTTTGTTACCATAACATTGAGGTTCTGTCCCTGACCAATATCCTTCTTCCTGACAGACTCGCTCCTTGGACCCAATCAGGGTCAATGTTTTATCACAGCTGTATGTGATTTTGTCATCAATATTGAACATCCGGCCTGTTCTCGTGCTTCCTGGGGGAATTCCAGGATCAGGACAGTGTTCAGCTGTGATACAGAACAGTGAGAGAGTGAAACAGACACACAGACGTGATATTTATAAGTAATATTTTAAGTATATCTGGTAGATTTAATTTGTTACTTTAAGGTCTTCATTCTCGTGGGCATGTTATGAGGTGGCCTATTGTTCTATAAATTATTTCTATGTCTAGAAATTTCCACTGACATTCTGTCAAAACATGTCTGTTAAACAGTCACTTGAGGTCAAATGAAAACTAAATAGAACATACCTCAGTATAAACGAGTTGGCAGTTAACGCCATTGAAACTGTATTTTTGTGCTAAACTCAAAGTCTCTGGTGTGGGATTTGCACCAAACAGTAGAGGCTTCACTGGTCTTACATCAGGAAGATTTTAGGTTTCACACTAGTTGTGTTAAAAGACTGTGTTCCCTACGCTTGATTCAGTTATCACTGCAGTAGTATGTTCTGTAGTATGTTCATTTACACATTAAGTGGCATTCACTCACAGTCATGTCCACAAATTGGTGTGCTTCCACTCCATTTCCCATTTGATTTGCAAACACGTTCCGCTGAGCCACGGAGTGTAAAACCGGGATGGCATGAGAAAGTAGTGACATCGCTGACGTAGTACCTGTCTTTATGCGGATACACTTTTCCATTCTCAAAGGTATAAGGATTAGGACACGTTATCTCTAGGATACAAGCATGCATAAAATCGTAAATCCCACATAAATAAACTGCAGCTCGTGATATGACACAAAACAACAATTTCTAACAATTTGTCTTACTTTTGCACTCCGCAGACTCTTTTGTGAACCTTGGGTACCAGTGTCCATCTCGACAATGACGTTGCCAAATATTTGGGTAATAGCCTTCTAGACAGGTGTATCTTAGAATACTCCCATGTGAATATTCATTAGAAAGAACAAAGCTTCCTCCAGCAATAGACAGATTCTCTGTTGGACATGACCTGCTTTGTTGGGACACTGAGGATGGAGCATGTATATTAAGAACAACCAGACGAATGGAGAAGCCATATAAAATATACAAGACAGTGAAAGTTTCTGTAATTAAGTCGCCTGAAGTGTCAAATATTGCTATTTTAACAGCAAACTGAATTCTAGACAGAAGATAAGGATTATTGTGTGTGACCTTTCTTTAATAACTTTTCTAGTTTAATGCTATTTGCAAAGTAAGGAATTAAATTCCTTGTTGTCCCTAAATTGGTGAATACATTAATCTTGAAGTGCAAAAGACCCACCTGTGACCAGAGGAGAAATCAAAGCAAGCATTAACCAATTCGGCCACCACTTAGGCTTCATTTTGTTTGATCTAAATCTTTTGCTGAGATTATAAACGAAGAATCAACTGAACAGGATTTTTTATAGTGGGGTTATAGACTGTGTTATTTGCATTCGGCAGACATTCGGTAATGTTTAACTTTAAGTCAAATAGTCAAAGTCAAACAAAGAGGGTCAACGTTCAAATGAAGACAAATGTAAAGTTCTCTATGCAAAAAAATTATCTTTCAAAACTATTTACAAAATGTATCATATATATTTATTATATAAATGTATCATATATATTATATATGTATCAACCATCATGGATTCTATTTGCCATTTTCATCAGAACTTTAAAATATATTCATTAAAATTAAAAATATATCAAATTATTTTTAGGGTTAAATATCACAATAACTTGTTTGGGTTTAAAAGACATATTATATTGAAATCTGTATTCAAAATGTTTCCTCTTTTTTTAAAGGTTAACTGTATACTGTAATGTTTTTATCGATACCTTCATAGTATATAAAGAACTAAAGCTATGACAGGACAAATACAGATAATAAGAGTTTAGATTCAGCAGTTCAATAGCAGGAATGTTTACAATAGCAGGATGGTTGGTAAACAGAAACCAACGGTTAATGGTCACGTGTACAAGACCAATAAACACTTACCCCTGCATTCCCTATTTTCTTTTGCTTGATCTAGCATTTATTTTAGTATTCTGTAAAGGATTAGTAATAGAGCTGTATATAGACAGGCTCATCTTTGGAACAAATCAGTAAGTTTGTTATTAACTTTAATGATAAATGTGTTAACATTGACACACACATATGTGTATATACATATATATATATATATATATATATATATATATTAATATAGGAACGTCAGTTGTCAAATTATGATTAACAGACATAAAAATATCAGTTTTTTTAATCTGAGAATAGATTAAAATCAGTTTAAGATAGAACCATGATTTATATGTGAATTGATTATTTTCCCCACTACTTTTATCCTGCACGATCGGAGAACATTGCAAATGAATTGTGTGTGTCAACTGCAATTACTGTCAATACAAAACCTAAAGGCTTCTTTGAGGGGAAAGGTGTCTGAATGAACCTGTACCTCATGCACTGTCCTCCACATTTCAGACTGTATGTGCATTTCTTGCAAAACACATTGATTTGATTATTTTTGTATCTTAGAGAAAATATTTGTACCCTTTTGTTCATTCATCTTAAATCGTTCTTCATCTAACATCCACATTTTGTTCTTTTCCCCAAACTCTCAGCTGTTAAAGAGTTATTTATTCCCTCTTTTTGTGGTATTATAAGTAGTTCTCATTCCTGCCCTCATGCTGTGCAACGTTTAGCCTTGCACCTGTCTTTTTGCACTGTCATCTGCCAGTCGTATTCCATCACAAGGTGGCTTATTATTCTAATAATATTATTATTATAAGATCTGTTTATTTTCTCTGAATTTTATGTACTCATGTTTGAAAATTGATCTAACATCAAATGTGGGATGGTTTCTATGCAGCATTTAATAAATGAGGACCCTGGTCCTCATAACCTCATATTCTTTTATTTGTGTGATCAGTTTGATTTATGCTTAATTGCGCCACGTGGAAATTAAACAGATTCGATTCACTGATCCTTCTGATTTTTGTGGTTTTAACTGCAAGTTTATTTGGCCAGGAGCGTCTTCTAAATGACTGTATACTGTTACCAAACACGTTTTCAAACGAGAAAAAATAAGAAAACAAATTGAGCTTTGCCTGAAAATTTCTCTCACCATCTCAAAAAGATACAAATTTAAACGGGCAAAACAACACAAGATTATTTTTTAGAGTCATTTATTTGTTTCTTCCTCCAAAACAAAAGCCATTTGTATGAAGGGAGAGCAGATGTCTCTCATTAACAGCACCATAGTAAAGAACTTTTATCTGTTACAGGGTTCTTTGACTCTTCAGTCTCTTTTGGCTTGTTTTAGTTTCCCACAACACACGGGATGGATCACTGGCAAGGATCAGGCAGCAACTGATAAGTGTATTCACATCATTGTATGTCAATTAATACACAGGCCTAAACCATTGCAGCAAAGCCGTCCTTTAATTGACATTGTTCTGGAGTTAGACGTTCAAGGGTTTCATGACGGACATGAATTTAGGGGAAAGGGGTTTATTTAGGGGATGTTATGGGAGCAGATATGACACGAAGGGCCCTACAAGTCACTCTCTCCATACAGGGCACTGGAGAAGGAGATGTAGTCAAGGGCACCTGGAGGAGCATCGCTGCCCATGTACATGGTCATACGACTGATGCAGTATTCGGCTTGTTCTGGGGGCAGTTCCCTCCTCAGCTCCTCAACTGTGATGTACATCTGCAGAACATAGCAGAGGTCAGACCAGAACATTTACATATAAAAATGGGTAGCTGGAGCCACACCTAGCTGAATATCCTACAGAAGTGAATCTTTAACGATTTCTCATCTTCACGTCTCATTTTAGTCTTCATAGCTGAGATTTTATCTGGCAAAAAGTATTTAGCATACAAAAGCAACAAAAGTCTCTAAAACCGATGATATGCAAAGGCCCAACAATATACAAAAATAATAATTAATAATAACAACAATACAGTTATAATAACTAATGTAAAACTATTTTTGGAATTATTTAAATATTATTTGACCGCTTAATAAAAGCAGAAGCAACAGCTGGTGTGATAACCAGTCTAACAAATGGAACAAACACTATTATAGTATTAGGATTAGCCATATTACCAAGTGACAGATAAATTTGACCTAAAATGCAATATGTTGTTTGCAAATCTTTGTAATGTTTCAGATGTTGGAGACTGCCTTCACCTTGTCAGCAGCCAGGATCTTGAAGGAGGCCATGACCTGTTCAGCAGTGTCTGTCTCAGCTGTCTCTCTGGTCATGAAGTCAATAAAAGCCTGGAAGGTGACCACTCCTGTGTTGTTGGCATCCACCAGAGTCATAATACGTGCAAATTCAACTTCACCCTGAAAGAGCAATGAAAGTTTAAATGCTGATAAATGAGTTATTGTAAGAAAGCAGTGTCGGTCAGGACTGATGAACTTACCAGATCATAACCCATAGAGATCAGGCAAGCACGGAAGTCATCTGGATCCATCATGCCGTTCCTCTTCTGGAAATACAAGAAAAAGTGCTTTCTTATTCTACAGAAAATGTGCTTAATAAAAGAAGAAACCAAAAAGTCCGCATGTGTTCCTCACCCGGTCAAAGTGATTGAAGGAGGCTCTGAACTCGTTCAGCTGCTCCTGACTGATGCCCTTGGCATCGCGAGTCAAGATCTGGTTCTCAATTTCATTGATGGTGCGGGCGATAGTGGTGAGGAGCAGCTCCCAACCCACACGAACGTGCTGAAACCCACAGGGAAAAACAGGAAACAGGCCTTATATAAAAGGTGGACATGGACCTCTAACACCGTATCTAAAAACAATCTATAAACTTCAAAGAGCTGAGATACATGCTGAGATGAAAAGACAATAGCTGGCCAATCAGGTGATCGAGAACGTTGATACCTCCATGGTGTAGTTGGTGTGCTTGTTGTCAAAGATAAGACCCTCCTGACTGAGCTGGTGGTCTCCCTCCAGTTTGTCGATATTAGATTTGTAATTGATGATGTTTTGTTCGTATGTCTTCAGATTGCCCATCTGTTCCTCAAGGGAACCCGCAATGTCAATCGACACATGGCTGATTTCCTTTTGACATTAGACCAGAAGATTATTTCAGATGTGAATTATTTTGTAACTTTTAAGCATTTTAAATTGAAGTATGAAGTTATGAAGTCAGGGTAAACACGGTGAAACACCTCCATCTTGGTCTGAATCCAGGGTCCAATGATGTTGGCCTGAGCGGCAAACTGGCGTCTCAGCCTCTCATTGGACTGCTGCCTGGCAACTTCCTCCTGCAACATCTGGTCACGCGTTGGCACAAGTTGCTTCACCTGTGTGGGAGAAAACATCACATTTCTCAGTGGAGAAGATAACACTACTTCTTCAGACTTCTTAAGAAGTGAATACATGCATTTGTGCTTGCAATTATTACCCCATAACTTGGTTAGTTTATGCAGAATAAAATGTATATTTATTTACCTATAACTATTTTCTTTACACTGTAATGAACTTATCACATATGCACACTTTGAACAGGCAGTGAGCTAACAATGTGATTGTACTCACAGCTTCCCATTTGTTGCTGATATCCTGCAGGGAGAGGACAGTGTAGGGGTTCTCGGTCACGATCTTAATGCCGTAAGTCTGAGCAATCTTCATGATTTCATTGTGAATTCCTATGATGGCCATACGCTCCTTATCGGCTTCTGGCAGAGTTGCCTTGAACTGGTCATGGGCTGTGATCAAACTCTGAGCACAGAAGGGGACAAAAGTAGGAGAAAACAAAGGAAACAGGTACATTTTCATAAGTTTTTCTACAATAAAAGAAATTATTCAACAGATCACAGAACGTATGGAGGCTGCTGTCATCATCTTTAATTCTGCACTTATTATTAATAATAGTTTCATACCATCTGTTCGTACCCCATATATGACCGTATAGTCTGCATAATATATTACATGGGTTACTCCTCCTTTGTTTTCTCTGTGTGTGTGTCTGTCTGTGTGTGCTGTGTACTCTGCTTTGAAGATATTGTTCATGTACAGCTGCTTTGAAACAATGAACATTTGTAAAAAGTGCTATATAAATGAAGTTGACTTGACTCGTATTGATACTTTTATATACTGATAAACTGATTCTGTATATGTATCTAATGTGCACTGTTAGATACAGTTGAGAAAACCGGGAACAAAATCAGCATATTAAGGTAATATACTGAATCTAATAGTGAATCTAACAACAGACATGGAATGTGTGTCTCTAATGCTTTTAGCATTCAGTGTTTGTTGTTCACCTGGATCTCCTCAATGCTGTGTACAATAAACATGTCCTGTAGGTCTTCCATGGCTCCATCCATCCAGTTGTTGAAGGGCGCCGCCCTCTTGGCAAACTCCAGGTACAACTGGTCAATCGTCTCCCACAGTTTCTCCACACGCTGTGACATCATAAAGTCATTACAGCCATCAATCTATAAAACTAAGCTGCAATCTTACAGATCATTGCAAAATCTTCACACAACGTATGCAGAACCTATACTGACTGAACAACATTTATATATGGATTTATATAATTAGATGAAATTGGACATACAGTATATAATACCAACGAGATCAGTTATTATATATGATGTATATAAATTACACATATTACATATTATAAATCAGCATTATATATGTCTACCTCCAGTGATTCTCTTCTCTTCTGGGTCAGGGTGCCAAGGCTGTCCCACTGGTCACAGATGCCCTGGCAACGGGCGTTGATGGTGACAGCATCAAAATAATCCAGTTCACTAAAGAACCAAACGCCTTTGTCATCATTAGCATTACTAATGAATTACTCTTTAGGAAATCACCGTTCATTTCAGCACAGCTGAGGTGCATCACTCTTACTTGAGCTCCTGCGCAATGGCAGCTATCTGTTCCACTCTGTCCTGGTGAGCGGCCAGGTCGCTCTCAAAGGCCTCGTGTTTTCTCATCAGAGCACGGATCTCCATCAGAGAGGCCGACTCATAGTCCTTCTGAGACAACAGCTCCTCCTTTCCTGTGGAAAGAATTACAAAATATATCAAGGAGATTATGGTTGGAAGGTTCCAGGCTTCCAAACTTGGAAGAATTAGCTTCCTTTAAATGTATGAGTTGGAATGTGAATTGAACCGGTCACACTGAATGAAGCGGTCACATTGAATTGGGATTTGCATGTGTATTTAAGCATTTGGCAGATGCTTTTACCCAAAGTGACTTACAGAGCACTCAAGGTGCATTTTATCAGTTTGAACAGGAATTACAAGAGAAACATATTGAACTGTAATTCAAAGAAACAGACACGCTACAGGAATTTCAAAAGTAATAATCTAGAGATTGTTATTTTTAATCTGAATATGTCTAACAGTGAATTCGGAGAAGCTCTGCTTAGTACCGGAGGTCCATGATTCATGCAAGGTAGACTTCTGCCTAAATTTCTCAGCCAGGTGGTCCAGTCTCTCCAGACGACGGATCTCTGTGAGCAGCCACTCCTCATACCCCTTCTCCACCTGCTCCAGACCCTTCCAAGCATTGGCAATGTCCTACAGAAGGAGAGGTCAGGTACAATATATGTGTAATTTTTATAATTCTTTATTAAAGTTATAAAGGTTTAATAATTTAAAACAAAAGCTGCAGCATTAGCTATATGTTTAAAGGTCAATTATTGCTTATTTTCTGTCTGTGCCGCTAAAACAACCAGAATAACTGGTCACCAGTATACAATTCATATTGGTACTGGTATCTACTACCTACCTCGGCATCCCCAATTAATCAGCTCAACTAGCAAGACTTGTTGGTCAACGATCTACAACTAAAAGACCATCGTGGTCAACCAGCTTTTCTATCTAAAATTTGCAGAATGGCTTTGCTGTTCTACCAGAAAGACCAGCACCAGACCAGTGCTAACCAGGTTAGACCAGCCTGGGCCAGGATGGTGGCAGGGTGTGGTGCAGTACAAATTAAGGCCGTTTAGCTCATTTATATGTGGGAAGAAAAACTGAGTAGAAACACATACTGAAACCATTTTGCCCTCGGAGGGCATAAAGGCAGGCCTGTTGCTGAGCCTCAGCTTGGTCTGTAGGGTGTTGAAGTTGATCTCCAGCTGGCACTTCTCCTGAACCTTGGGTGGCTTATGCACACGACGGTAGTCCCGGAAATCTTCTAGCTTCTGCTGCATGGCGTGCATGGTCTGCTCAGGCACACGGTTCTCCAGCCAGGGAATGGTCCTTTGGATCCACTCCAGAAGCTGAGGAGAAGAGAGAATATTAGCAGATGCATCCTGTTCAATGACAAGCATGACAAGTAGGTGGTCATGTGGTCTTCAGGAATTTTAAAATGCAATGTTGACTCAGACGTGCTGCCCATCTAATTGAGAGCATGACTGAGTGTTCTCACCTCACTGGCCAGTTTCTCATATTCTTCCATCAGCTTCTCATTCTCCTGGTTCACGGCCAGCACTTTGCAGATCCTGTTAGCTGCTGTCTCAGCCTGGAGGACAGTGTGACTGATTACAAAGGGGAAACAAGGTGGCCAATTACATTCTAAAAGGAGAATCTCTCCTTCCTATGAAGATATTCTGATCCAGAAGATCTCCTTTACCTGTTCTGCACCAGCAAAAGCATGGTAGAAGCAGGACACGTAGGTCATGATGGCCTTCTCATCAGGTTTTGGAGTGTTCACAATGTCTTGCATGGGAAAACACATGAACATTAAACAATTGGTTTGACAGTTTTATTTTTACAATTTGAAATAGGATTTGTCCTGTAAGGGGACATACCATCTGCATCAAGCATTTTGGGGATGTCAAGGTATTTTTCTGCCACCTCAAATGCAGTATTGAGGTTGCCAATGGGGTCATCCTGTGAGGGCAGATGCAAACGGGTAACTTAAAATACAGAAACTTATTTCAACATATATTACCACCTCAGATGTGTCACATGCTATTTTATACATTACAAAATATTAGTGATGGCAGGCAAATATTTCATCCACGTCATGTCTGTAGGAAAGTTGTAAATGAATTCAGTTAAATGCTTTTGAGAGCACTGTGACACTGTAACATACCGTTCATCATATTTATGTCACTTACGTGGTGGTTCAGGGTTGTTTAAAGAATACTGTGGTATTACCATACAGTACATTTCTAAAACAGCATGATATTACCATCGTACCATCTGAGAAACACCTGGTATTTCATTTGTGTTACTTTTTCTGTTAGTGGAGTGGCAAGTGAAGGTGGCAACTTACAGTTAATATCATGGGCTTTACTTTTGTAATTTAAGGATTAACTATGAGGAGAAAGATCCAAGTCTCACAGGCAAATAAAACAGACAAACCATCATACATTGTGGGTAGTAGTTTGTAAAAACAAGCATAGTGTGAGTCATAAGGCAAGTTTTTACTAATACAGTGGTGAGAGAGTAAGTAACGGGCAGACAACTGCGTATACGAAGCAGGCAAAGGTGCAGGATGAGAGTGATTGAGAGGGGTAGATAGCACCTTGCGCAGTTTGGAGTAATCGATGAGGTCAGGTCTGTGTCTGTGGATGAGGGCACAGAGAGCCAGGCCATCTTTCCAACTAAGACACAGACCACAAGCAAAGGAAGAACACCGGAAGAAAACAAAAAAAGAGGGAGTAGAGAAATGAATGTTGTGCAGAGGCTCTATGGTTTAGAAGCATGTAAAGCATGATGGGTAAGATGGAAATGGGTTTTTTAACAGATATAATATAGACATGTGTGCCAACATGAGGACAAGAGTTCATCAGTTCAAATGGGTTTAAACAACTGTAAAATTTAGCACACATGCTGCAGGAGGGAAACGAAACTCACCTAATATGGAAGTTCTGGACGTTTACATTCCTATAGGGGGCAGTCTTCCTCTGACACCACAGCAATAAGCCCTCCTTGGCAGAGGTCTCTGTGAGGAGCATGTATATCATTTTCACATGTATATAATCTGTAGTCTTATCATTTAATCATATCATACTAAGCAGTTAGTATTCTTTCCCTCATTATGAAGTTTTACACAAAGAAATTATAGGTACGTAAATAAAAATAAATATAAAGGTGAACATTTATATAGTAATTATTGCTTTTTTATTTACCATAGAGTGGGTTGCCTCGTGCTGGCTGACATGTTGAGATCCCTAAACTGGTCATGTGATCTCAACGTGTCAGCCCCCATCCAGCAAAACATACAAAATTACTATCTATAAGTAAATACTGTTAGAGCTGCTAATGTGTTGAAGGAAAGTCACTCACCCTCTACTGAAATGTCTTGGATTGCGAAACGCAGGATGATGGTCCAGATCATACCAAGAGTCATTTTCACATTACCATCCACAATCTCTGCACAGCACAATACATAAGCAATAGGCCATCAACAGATCAGCCTAAACTGTAAATATCAGAAAATAACATAAAGAGGGGAACAGGATTGTTAAGTCTTACCCTCAGCACCGATGGAGACCAGTTTGACTCCCTTACTGCAAATAAAATCCAGGGCCTTGTTCACATTGGCAATTTTGTGGAAACGCATTTTGCCTTTGTCTGGCTTAGGGAGCCTCTCGCCTGATATGACAAAAATATGAATAGGAAGAAAGACATTTCAACAATCATGTAAGGACACTTAAAGTGTTCTTAAGTGTCTTGTGCGTCCTTATAAATACTATTTGTTTTAAGTAAGACTGTTTAAGGGGAAATTCAGAAGCATTTTTTGTTATGCTGGGTGAATCTATTTTTCACATCCTGATAGCAATCACTAAGTGGACTAAATAGATTTAATTCAATATATTTGGAATATATCCTGTAAGGTGCAAGACCATAAAATGTTCCAATCATTGCATTTGGTCTGAATGCAACGATAGGATGTCCTACTTGCTTGTCAAACTATGTATGCATTCATGTGTTGGAGGAGGTGAGGCTTTGGAGAGTGCTCGGAGGGAAGGGTGGAATCTTATGCTTTCAAAGCTATTGCTGGCGTCTCTGAAATGTCCTACCCTAATTTTAGGTTAGTCAGTCCACTCAGTAGCAATCTTGGTAACTAAAATAGCTAAAATTTATGAAGCAATTTAAAAGAGCTTGTTGGTACAGCACATTTCTATAATTCCCGGATGACTTGATATTGGCCAGTCAAACTTTTACCTGAGATAACCTCCAGCAGCAGCATGAGTTTGAGTCCATTCCTGAAGTCTTCCTCGATGTTCTCGATCTGTGTCCCTGCCTTACGGAGGTGAGAATTGCACCAGGCAGTGAAGGTCTGACAAAAAAGAAACATGTTCATAAGCAACCAATAACTTAAAACAAATCACCATTTTAAAACATGTTTCATTTTATGTTCTATTATAAGAAAATCTAGATGTAAATGAAACATGGTCACAGAGTCAAAGAAACAGAGTCAACACAGCTTTTATTGGCCAAAAAATACACTTAAACTGAGGCAGACAATACAGAAAACAAACAGGGTTAAATAAATGTAAAAAAATAAGAAAATGGTGTTAGGAAAAAAAGTGTTAAAATATAATAAGAAATAAAACAAATCCAATCTGTTCATGGAAAAGACTGAAAAAAAAAGTTAAAACCATAATCTGACATTGCTAGTGTAATGTTCTACCAATTAAGATACAGAAAACACACACACACTCACACATATATATATACCTATATATATATATATATACACACAAATATTGATTTAATTCCTTTCACTCTGATGTAATATGTCCAACACACAGCTGGATTTATAAACACAGTTTACTGTACAGCACATGTCTCACTGGGAGCCCCAGCGTTAGAGTGAGCTGACTGAAGAATGCCAAGGGCCAACGTAATTTGATGTAAGGCTGGAAGTGGAGACTCCTTTGCAGCAGGTGGCCACTCTTCAAATCACCCCCCTCTGCCAAAGATGACCAAAATTAGCCTGTGGCCAGTGGGGGGGAGGTGAAGAAGGAGAGGAGAGGAAGAGAGAAGGGGGGGTATTGGAGGCTATATTGGGCAGTCATGAGACACCAGCAGACAGCTGAGAGCACAGCATTCCTAGAACAGACACTCAAAACACTAAAGCAGGAAAAATGTTGGATGTTCCACAGCATCAGGACATTCAGTTGTCCTCATTAAACATACAGTGATTGGTGAATGCAATAAACTTGCTGAATGAGACTGAATGACTGAATGACAACATGATTATGACATTTCTGAGACAAAAAAGAAAATATTTTGGTGGCCACCCAGGTAGGTGCACCAAGAATATGAAACATTTTTTTGGATGTCCTTGAACTCAGTACTTTGTAAATAGGGGTAGAAATATATTTAGTCAAACAACAGGTTGGTTGTCCAAAAATAACTTTAAAGTAATTTATGGTTTCATTACTTTTTCCAATAATGTCTTTAACACGGATTTTAAAAAAATACGTTAAAATAAAATATTGTGATATATTACCATTATTAATCTGCATGTTTAATAATCCCCACAGTATGTATCTAAATCTCTTGCCAAAATATTGGCCGATCATGTGACCAAGAGACTAAACTGAATACTGTCACTAAATACTGTTTCTGTGGCTCCTTATTTCAATCATTATAAACTGTGATGACTTCAGGAATGATGCGCCCCGGAATGATTACAGATGAACCATTAATACTTGCATTCCAATGGCATAACAGTTGCATCATTCCTGTCATTCATGCATCGAAGCAAAGGTTTTGCATTAGTAGTAGTCAGCTGTCATGACAAAGCATTGTTTAAAGAGGAGTGTAGTCACTCCTCTTTAAACAATGTAGTCAGTGTAGTAATACATTGACACATCGGCGTCTCACTTAAGAACAGCTGAAAAGAATGAAATGACAACTTTTGAATGAAACTAATATTTTTATTGCAATTAAAAAAACCTTATCACTGAGGGAATGTTTTTAAATGAATGTACCCTCAAGATAGATGTGCCATTGACAAGATATATTTTTTCACTCTTTGGACAGACCTAAGGATGTCTCACAAATTCTCACACATGGGTGAAATGTCTCATGAATTAATTCTATCCTTCTCATTGTTGAGTCTGTGGACGGAATTGAAAAAAAAAGGCAGTGACCTGCCTGTCATCTAATAGGGATGTAGATACAGTCAATGTATATGCTATCTGTTGTATGAGTGGGAAGAAACTTCCTGAAAGGATTTACCAACAGAAAGTATAGCCTGAAACCAAGTATTATTATCCTATTAGATGGCCACATAAAAGAGCCAATTCCAGCCTAAAATAAACTTACCTGCCTGACCTGGATGCCACAGAAAACTGCCCACCCATTCTGATGCTTCCATTAGGTAGTTTTTAGACGCTCCCCTACAAGGACACTGCTTCTGGAATAGCAACTGCCATTCGATCGTACTAATGACTTTCCTCACCCCCATTCCCACCTCCACCCCCTTCCTCTCTCTAACACAACCCTACCGTGTGGTACAGGAATTTGCACACCTATATGAAATCCCTCACCTTTAGATTTTGCGGCGACCGCTATGCTTCCAGATGATAAAAGATGACATGCTAAATCATTAATTTTTTAAATTTTTAATTAAGTTAATTAATTTTATGACCAGCTTTGATTTTTTTTGTACAAGACTATTGAAACTATTATCATTAGGAATTTGTTAAAAAATAATCTGTCAAATAACCATTTGATAATGAGTGTATGCTTTTGGGGTTAACAAAGTACACGTCTTATACAATAATAAAACACTTTAATACTTCGAAGACAATGTTTTAGTAAATGACCAAGCTTGTAAGCATTAATTATCATAAGGCCTCAAGGTTCCACAGCAACATTTTACATGTAGCTGATGGAGGTAATTGGATGAGGCTTTGCACTGTTTGATGACTTTACAGACAAGCAGTATGGAACCCTTGAAAGGACCCTGATACGTGTGGGGGCTGGGACATGTCTCAGTCTTAAACTTGATTATTTATGGTATCGATACCCTTTAAATAGGCTGTAAATTTTTTCAATAATCTTTCATCTTTCAACTCTAATTAGCAAGATTGCTATGCAAGTTTGCAGGAGACCAGATGTCCACATTTAGTTACATCCACATAAAAAACATATAAGCCTACATTATAAGCAATGTAGTTTGACTATAGTGAGACTAAAATAAAGCTAAAGCAAAACACACACAGACACACACACACAATAAACGTACATCCTTTGGTGTACATTAAAGTTACCCACATTAAAGTTTCTTTTGGAAAATTCAAATAACCATAAATACCAAACACAACTGGACTGCAATTATGTAACAGTTGTTTGTATTATGATTTGTAATTGTTGAGAAGTTTATAAAGCCATTGTAACCTATATTTGGCCCTTAGCCTAGCGGACTTAATGAAACTCACGCCTAGCACACTCGCCCAAGGCGATGTAAATTATCCGCGGTTGCGTCATGTCAAAGGATCGCTTTTTTTTAATAAACACCTCTCAGGGTGTACTACCAGTCATTTACCTCCAGTCATTATCATCATTACCAGTAAGACTGAATAAGTGGGTTAAGGAGTCAGCGAATTTACATAATATTTAATGTTTTGTATTATTCGTTCTGTGGTTTATTTTTAGGCCGATCTATTTGCGCCTAGAGGGTCGCAGCGCTGCTTAACCACTTCCTCTCTTACTTTGATACACATACTTTTGCTTCAAATAATGACAGTCACCTGTTACTGTCACTGACATAGGTATGTATTATGCAATGTACAGCGGGTTTTGCTAATCATGCTTATACTTTACTCTTGAATATATCTGTTAGGATTATGAACACTACTACTATTCATCTGGTGTAAATAATTACAGTTGTCTATATTTCTTTAAAACTTTGACTCTGGGTCAGTGTTTTGCTCCATTGCGTGCGTGCTTACAGCTAATAAAAAGCACATTTTAGAGGTTCATGGATACGTGTTACATGCGATATTTAGACGTTTTAGATCAACTGCAAACACTTTAAAAATTCAGTTTCAGAATCAGTTCAGTTCAGAACCGTCGCTTTTCATTCATTACGATTCCCAAAGTCTAATCAAACGACGTGAAACAAGGAACAAATACTAAGGGCTACAACGACCTTTCTGCCTTAATCTAATTTTATTTTAACGGAGTAACACGCTTTTACGTCAAACCTGAAACTTACACAGAAAATATTGGAAGTAACAAGTAGGACATGCATAAGTTATACCTTACGTTGTTGCTTCTCCCAGGCCGGGTCCAAAAGCAGGTCACGATCCCAGTCATCCTCTTGGGTCATGTATGCCTCATTCGTAGTCATCATATAGGAACTATATTGCATTTGCGTTTCAATGGCTGTCATTTTGCCGTCTTTAATGGGGTGCTTCGTTTCCCCTCAACAATCTTAATAGTGACCTCAATTCAACATACAAGCCCTGTGCCTACGGTAACTGCTTCCACCGGCCGATGACCTGACAGCTGCTGGTCAAACTCCACAAGTGACAGCACCCAATATGAGTGACTGCTCCAGTATTTGGACACAGCTTGAGTTCTTAAAAGGAAATGGGCGGGATTTGATAAATTAATCGTTGGGCAAACAAAATGTTGCCCAGAATTTCAATCAACAACAGGGAAAGTACCATGTAACTTCAGTTCATCAATGAGACCTCACTCACCAAAACTTTTGACAATTGAGTTCAGGGTGTAATTTAATGCATGCATCCCTTTTGTGATTTGTAATCAGAATCTACAGATGTCAAACTAGTCTCAGTATGAAATAATGAGACCACATAGCATTTGAACATCATTTATTGATTTTCACAATAACTAAATACAAAGATCATAGCCTACAGCCGCTTAATTGAAAAAAGTGACAATTACATATACAACAATTATAGTTGTCCATCCATACCGGGATGATATCAATGGACCTGACTAACATAACTTCCCTGAATCAGTATTGTAGGTCTCAAATATGTACAATCATAGCTTTTCCTAATGTAATACACTACTGTATGTACCAGCTTTTTGAAACACTTCTGAATTAATATCGAGATGCTTAAAGGTTTTAGGGAAAAAAAAAATCAATCTGAATAATGACCTTAGTAGTTTTGAATACCCTTGGTATTTAGTGCTAATATTAGAGGGATAAACATACAGAAGATGCATAAACCGAAGAAAGGCATAAACTGTGATAAAATTACACATTTTGGAAAAAGTGATGTTCTCCTACAGACTATAATATGTGATACCAGATGACTAAAAAAAGGTTTATATGCTGTTCAAATGCACAACCAAAAAATTTGAAGGTTTGACAAATATTAAATGCAGCAGTCTGTCCGTGTTCAACTTAATCATGCCTAATCCTTGACCTGAGTAAGCGGAAAAATCCAAAGCTAAACAAATCATGCC
Organism: Botia kubotai; assembly: GCA_036877585.1. Lineage (NCBI taxonomy): Eukaryota > Metazoa > Chordata > Actinopteri > Cypriniformes > Botiidae > Botia > Botia kubotai. The sequence goes on along the minus strand of JAZGTI010003646.1, from coordinate 12,223 downwards.
ATCTCTGTCTGACAGAAAAACAAATAGCTTTCTGTCAGTTAACAGTATCTGTAACAAAACAATAATACAGCCTGAAAGAATTGCAATTAAGACCCTCAAGAGTTAAATATAAAATCACACAGCCAGTTTCTGGTTCAGTTACAAGGTTAAAATGGTAGGAACAAGTTGGGGTTTGAGAGAAGTGTATCCGGGTGGACATTGACGCATTGGTTACTCACCTAAAAGTTGACTGCCCTACTTGGATTCTGGCCTTTTGTACAGCACTGCGTCCTTAAGTATTCAAAGCACATCTGGAGCACCTCAGCTTTGAGCAAGAGTGCACGCCTCGTCTCGCCTTACTGGAAGTGCTTCAGAAAAGACCAAATGCCACAGAACAAGCCAAGGCAAAATATCCTTCAATACCCCATTTCAACACCTCCAATGGAAATTTACTTCCAGTTTACCCTAAAGCCATTTTACAAAGAAATAAAACCTCAAACCTCAGGATTTAGTAGTTCATTGTGTGAACCTTGAGCCAAAAGCAGTTTGTAGTTATTTTTACTATGTAACCCAAAATAAGTGAATTGGTTTTCCAGCAAGTTTCTAAACTGATCAGATCAACACAGTTTCCCCAAGGCAGGGACTTTTGTGTATCCAAGCTGTTTGTACAACTCCACACTGTAAAGACACAATTCTCCCTCAGTGGGCGCTGATCCATGGCCCAACCACATAGCAGAAAAGAAGTGCCATCCCCACTGTGTGTTGGCTTCATTAATATAAACTGGGTGTGGTTATGATCTGAGCATCTCCAGCAGATGTGCTAGAATCATTGAGGGGGAGTGTATGATCAAAGTGCAGGCGTGGTTGGGCGCAAATGGCTTTACCTTAGCGGGGACCACGTCCAAGGCATTGTGGGGCGCTAATTCTCTTCCCCCGTCATGCTCAACTTGGCGTCCTGAGGCCCGGGAGCCAATTTAGCTGTAGTTAGCGAAAAGGGAAAATGTGGCTGGAACAGCAGTAAAAATAACAAGAGACATGTACTATTTATAAAAATATACAATTGTTACAACAATTTACTGTTTAGAATCATTCGTGTGGAGCTCTGGTGTGCCGAAATAAGCTACACCACCACATTTCCACCTTCACTCTGTCATAATATTGAGAACAACACTACAGTCAATGTTTGCCTGTGAGGTTTTAATGAAATAAATGATGACAAATATTACAGGTGTCACTGCGAGTGGTGAAAGTGTGGGTTACATGTGCTAAGTGAGTTTTGTGCGTGTACCCCACCATATTTCTTTGGAATGAAAGACTGAAGACTGCCTGAGGGGCATTCTAGGGAAAGAGGACATACATAATTAAACGATTAAACAAACCATTCTCTTGACCAAACCTTTTAATTAATACTTGAAGGGAAGCTACTCAATTGTGAAAGCATCTGTATGAGCTATTCCACCAGTATATTAAAGGTGTAATGGAAGCAAAAAGCAACTTCAATGCTCTGCAGAAAGCTTCATACACTGCATAACAGATGCCACCGGAGTAGATTCCCTTCATAAATGTAAGATTTGATAACGTTACAGCATTTAAAACCTCTGACTATGATAGCACGAACCTTCACCTAGATCAATTATTCAGACAAATTCACTTTATAATTGTACAACATGAATGTTTAATTGAATTGCCTAAAATGCTCAAGAACTGGGACAACACATTTTTTTCTTTAAGAACAAAAATACAATGTTTGTTTGAAGCACTTAAATGTTTTTCAAGCTCAGAACCAATTGCCATAACTAGCTACACATCAGGCATAAGGTGCCATGTTGAATAGCTTTACACTGCCCATTGCTAAATAACTAATTTTGTTTCACCCAAAAGCCCCTGAAATCAGTTCACATGACTCTAAGGATATAAACTACGATAACGTAAATGTGACAAAATGGTCAGAGAAAAAACAATTTTAATTGCACGGGGCTACTTTCAAAAGAAACAAAAAGAATAAGGTCATTTGAGGGGTTATCCCCCAAATTAATATAATCAATAACCAGAGTATTCTGTTCATGTAGGAGAGGGATGCATGGCCAGAGATGGCAACTTGTTTGCAAAACATGCTTAACTGCTGCTGGCAGGCTATGTAACCAGTTTGTTTTGCTATTTAGAAACAATGACATCCTCAGCTCATAAAGAGTCAGTAAGTGTATCCGAAAACGCATTTAGAACAATCAATGCCTACCAAGTAACAAACACATCTGTCCCTTTTGCAATGAATTTACCTTTCACTAGCCATCTATTTCTTGCCCTCTCTTTCCAACAGTTGACTTTAAACTCACGTATACTGTGGATCAATTAATAAGACATTAGACCATCTGCAAAAGTGAGGCAGTGGTTGACAGTTTTTAAGTTCGTTTAAGCACAAGATTGTGGCTTTGTTGGTACTGATACACCTGAATGTGGTGAAGCCCCTCCCACTCAGAAAGGACTACTGCAAATAGGTCTAATGTGTATGTGATTGTGGCGGTATTATGTGTGTTAAATGTTCTGATCTGGATTGTTAACATTCTGTGTTCTCACTCACTCATGGACACACATACCTCACACAGGTCCCCTTAACACTCTATCCAAAATATGCTGTGACTGCTATACATAGGCTAAGCATCTGTGAAATTTATCATCAGTCTAAAACAATAAACGGAGAATTTGGATTAACTACAGACACCAATGGTTGTTTGCACCTCCTCTGTCAGCCATGAATTTAATAAACAGAACTCTATCTGATCTGAAGGTTTTACAAAAAGTTCGAAAAATTGTTTACAAAAATGTTTTCCTCAAGGCACAGTCATTACTTAAAGAATGCTGACTCTTACTAGATGATGAAAGATCTACAAAACTGACAGATAAAATAATTCTGAGCGCTTGGAAATACACAAACTTAAATCAAGATAGCTCAGAATCTACTTTTTTGGCCTACAAAACCTCGACATTCTGTACATTTCACAATGAGATATTTGACATTATGGGGGCTGTAATAATTTGATTCATCCCTTTCCTTCAGTTTCACCTGCTGTCAAGTAGGACCAAAACTGACACATGCTCACATTCTCACAACCAGTCATGCGTGCACACACAGTTGTGAGGGCGAGTTGATGGGGGCTATCGATATGGGGACTCAGATGTGTGTTGGTGTGGGTAATCAGGGCGACGTAGGAGGGGCTCCTTGTGTATTGAAGATGGCTCATACACTCTTGGTGAAGCAGCAGTGCCTGGGGCAGCCATCTGTGGAGCATTCATTGTGGCTGGAGGTACCATGGGCATCGGAGCAGGGGGTGGTGGTGGCGGCGGAGGTGGTGGATAACTGTATTGGTACTGATGATACTGCTGGTACTGCTGGTATTGTTGGTACTGTTGGAACTGCTGGTACTGTTGGTAGTACTCTGCATAGCACCTGGTGTAAAGAAAACATGTTTGGGTATGCGTTCAAAAATGCATTAAAGCGGTCACAGCGAGCTGAAACACAAATTTAGTAGGATTTACATTTTTGCAATTTTACTTTTGAAGCAGTTACTAGGATGTCTCTTACCTTGCGATTGGATCTCCATTTTTAACTGCAGGTAATTCTGGTCCACCAGGTGGTGTTGGAAGCAAAGCACGCCGTTTGGGTCGTGCCTGGGAAAACTGCTGAGGAACTGGGTCAGGCAGTAATGGGGCCGAGCGGCGTATTGGGCTTCGGTCTCGGTCAGATTTGGTCACAGCCTGCTGTTCGGCCAGCACTTGTTGCCCTTGCTCAAAGAATCGGGCCCGGGCAGCTTCAAAGATGGCTTGGGGATTAGACTCTGTTCCTCCCATGGTCCCATAAGCTGGACTGGCACCGTACATGGAGTTGTTTGCTCCATAGGCAGGGTCAACAGCGGCAGTGGCTGGTGGTGCCTCCTCTTCTGTGGGATAGCCATCCGCCGCCTGGCTTTTCCCCGAGCTAAGCACCTGGTCTGCAACGGCACCATACACCTGACTTGCCAGAGCACCATAGACCATGGCGCTAACGGGTTTGCCATCGACCCTGGAAGTGGTCAAGTCTTTCAGAGCTGCAAACGTCGGGTCATTGCTCGCAGTGTTGTAGAATGAGTTGTGGACACTCTGCTGTACCTGAAGGGGAAGCCCAGCAGCGGCCGCAGCAGCTGCTGCTAAAACAGCTGCTTGGCTCTGATGGTGCTCCATGGAAGGCCTATTGATTGGGCATTCTCCTGCAAAGTGTCCATGCACACCACAACTGGCACACGGGACCTTGTTTGTAGTCTGTACCTTGGAGAGCTCCACCGAGAGCGAACGTCCCATAAATGAGGTCCCGTGAAGACCCTCTATGGCTTGTTCTGCATCCTCTTTGCGCTCCATGTACACAAAGGCGTAGCCTGTTAAAGCAGGAAGCTTGGCTGCAAGAAAACAATTCATATTTTATTATACCTACAGCAATAAAACACAAATTAAATTGTGGGTGAAAGGACAGGACAGGCACTTTATATAAATGCGAATAAGGCGGCAACTTACTTTTTACTTTGTCACAATCAAGAACTTTGCCGTAAGCTGAGAAGAGATCATACAGGTCTTCAACTCTACAGGAAGGGCACAGGTTCCCCACATACACTTTGATGGAATTAAGGGGCCTTCCTTTGGATTCCTCAACTACAAGGCTTCGTCCACGGTAGTCTCGACCATTCAGATCACGGATGGCACGGTCAGCAGCCCCTTCTCCCTGCAGATGGACAAAGGCAAACTGCCTCAGAACAGTTATGTTCACCACTTCTCCATAAGCGCCAAAAAGAGCTATTAGGTCATCTTGTGTTGTTTCCACATCCAGATTCCCAACAAAGAGCTTCACCGCGCTGCTGTCTTCCATTGCACCCCAGAATACCTAGAAATAGGGAACATGCCTTATTTGCTATTTTTTGGCGTCAAGTTCTAATTCATCGTAAATCTAAACCGTAATCAGACTCTCGAAATTTAAGGTGACACTAAAGTGAAATCGGTTCAATTCTGACACGCAATAAGACCATAAAACAAAAAGTGCGCCCGAAGCCTCGTTGCTTATATTGCGAGCGTTTTTAGTAATAGTATAGATGGGATGACAGACACAGGAGGAAAAACTTTCACCGTCAAAGTTGCTCAACAAAACGGCACACAAGCCCGCCAGATGTGTCGATGGTGTAATCTGCGCTGCGTCGTAGCTTCTAGAAAGCGCTAACCTCAGTGTTGCTAACGACAAATAGCGATAAGGGTAATGATAAACTATTAGCTAGTTAAATGTACATTTCATTAAAAATAAACACCCTGTCAACCATATAAAGCGCATTACCTATCTTCTATACGCTTTCAATGTTTAAAGCCGCGTATTAGCATGCACGCTGTCGGCTAGCCTCAAACACGCAACCCCACTGATAGCACAGCTAGCTCGTTAGCGCCAATAAACAAAAAATATATAAAAACGATTAGGGATCACACTTACTATTAAAAGAGTCTGGGACGGGAAGGAAATAAGTAATACGTGAAAGAGATGCAGATATTAAAAAAATAAGGCCGCTTAAACATCAAGCGTTTTATCGGCCCTCTTACCTAACGCGGTAGAGAAACTTCATATCCGTTTCCCGACGGTGTTAATGACATCGAGTCCGTGTAGTGCAAATAACAAATGGAACGATCCGGGCTATGTATTTCTTAGGGAACGTTCACATTTCATATTTCATATCTGAAAGTACAATTTTAACACACTAAAAAAACGATACATTTTATGGTCCTGCGCCTTCCACAGAAGATATATAAATATAAATAACAATGTGAACAGACTTTTAACCAGAATAACAAAAAAAGGTTCTGAAAAGATCGCCGACCCTGCCTTTATTACGCGATAGAAATACTACATTGTATTATCGAATTTCATGACTTCATGATTTAATTTCATGTCAGGTGGCAAACAACCACTAATTTATAACTAATATTATCACAAATAACCGTGTCAAGGACACAAGATATGCGAACAATTTCAGAAAAGGGATATAATTAAAGATTTATTATATTATATTATATTATATTATACAACAACGTCATTATTATTATTATTATTGGGATGGTTATTAATAAAGTGTCAACGCATTCACGTGTTGATTCAGGTAAGAGAACGCAACTGGAAATCAAGCATGTGGGAAGGCGAAACGTGAAATGTATCATCAGTTTCATGCTGCATTCCTTGTTGGCATGCTTTCAGCCGTGTGCAAGGGGAAATTCATGACAATGTTTTCCTTTGCTTATGTAGTTTTGGAGTTTCCACATATCCAGAAATAATTAAGTGGTTTCTATGGATTTGAAACTTTGAGGAAAATCAGGTCTGGCGTAGAAAGTAGTGTAGTTTATTGTCATTCTTGAATAAGCGATAGAGGTAAGTGTATTTAATTCTTTGGGCTTTGTGTTTATGTCTGTCGGATGTTTACATTACACCTAGTATTTGCTCTCTTCAAAAAGTTTTCGCTAAAGAGTAGCAATATTACTATTACTATTAATAAAATAAGGTCTTATGGGTATCTTTAAAATATCGAATATTCAAAGATGAACTTGTTTTTGCTTTGTTGCTGTGTTATTATCAGCGTTGTTAACATGGTTAATGTCAAGATTTACGCTGGCATTTTACAAGAACACAAACTTTTCTTGATAGTTTTTGACACACTTTACTTGGAGAATATAGAATACTAATTGTCATTTATTAACCTACACAGCCCTATTGCATTGTGTTGACTGTCAAATTACGGAATTATGCAAACGGAATTTAAGTTTACTTAAATCACCCCAGTTCACACCATGGAGATGGTCTAACGCGAAAAATAACTGTATTTTTATCTAAATGACATTACTGTCTTTACAGTTGACACAAGCCCTGATTGTGGTTGGCTGTACTGTTTTTTTAAATTCACTTGGTAAAGAGCACAGATTGTCGATTCCGTTCAGCGCAGGTACTGAACATTTCTTGCTGAAAAACCATTTATTTAAAACCTTAGCTTGCAAAACAAAACAGAGATAATAACAACTCTGTGGCAGCGCATACTTATAGGCTTCCGTTTAACCATGTCTCAACTTGCTCAGCTCATGCAGAGACTGTGTAAGTCTGTGTTTTTTCCACACATGGAAATTGGTGGAATTTCTCGTTTTGTAAGCTGCACGCACTGACATGCGAACAGACCCTGTTGTTTTTTGCCGTTATATCCATCAAAACCTCACTATTTACCATCAGCACAGTCAGTTACTAATACGAATAACGATTATAAAATTAAAGTACTAATAACTACTATTATACAATGTTAAATTCCACGTATGCTCCTTTGGACTAAATAGTCTGCTAAATGAATAAATGTTAATGAACTACTATTGAAGTACTTTTAAATTACAAAAGCTACAATCTGTAACTTTTGCCTCTCTACCGCCTTCTCAGTTTAAAACATAAAATAGCGGGTTATTCTTTATTACATAAGTTGAATTCAATTGAAGCCGAATTCCCCAGGAAATCGGACCCGACATATATATATATATATATATATATATATATCATTATTACAAACTTACCGTTGCGAATCGGAGTAAGGTAGGGAAATAGTTTTAAACACTGATATGTAGTCGCTCAATAACAGATTTTTTAAAACAAAACGTTAAGGATTGCAGCTTTACTTTAAAACGCCTGTTTAATGTTGGTGACAGACATTGTTTAACGTTTAAAATAGTTTGTAGTAGTTTTTCTTATTTATTCTATTATACGTGAGTATCTATACTGTAGTAATTTTCGGGATACATAATCAAATGTTTAAAAATACAGAAGCATAAAAATATAATACAAATATCGGAAAAAAATTCTAAATGACATTTCTGTTTGATCAAATAGTAACAAGGGTGCAGAGAATGGTGCTTATTTGTTTAATATCACGTGTGTAGACGCTGTCCCCTCTGACACTACCAATTGGTGTCGCTGTTACTCAACAACACAAACTGTTACTCAAAAATGTACGTTACTCGATCTCATGTTTTATGTTTGAAAAGTCCCTTAAGAGAAAATGTACCTCTTTTAATGTGCAGTTATACACTTTCATTTGCTACAGTTTCTAACAAAAGTAGGTACTGCCTATATGCTCTCATAAATCCTTGAAAAAACCTTTTAAATTGTCAGTTAGACAAGGGTATAATACAAGTTTAAATAAGGGTATTTGGTCTTTACTTAAATTCCTAAAAGTGGAGATGTGTGTCAGTGGGTGGGAATTCCCAGTTGGATATGTAGGACTCTGTTGCTATAGCAGCCATCCTCTTATGCCAATAGTATTCCTTACTGGCCCACACAGAGTCAACCTGCCACCCAGCCACACTCTCAGTCAACTAATGAACATGTTACAAGTTAAATCCTAACAGTGCTGGCCTAAACAACATATTAACATGTACATTTATACATTCACATATTAACATTAAGTATTTAATAAATAAGGTAGGCCTGTGACAAAACAAAACAAAATTTTAGGAAAAAGATCTGATCAAAGAATGATTTGATTTGCTTCTTATCTTTCATTGGAACAGACCTGATAAGATACTATTACATATAAAAATCAGTTTGTCTCAGTTCCTTTTTCACTTTTACCAGGTTTGGTATAAATGACCAAATTAAATTACCATTTAAACCAACACTTCCGTTGTGTTATTATTAAGAGCAATGCGGTGCTTTTTTGAATGGGCCATGTGATTGCAGAACTAAAACAGAAGCAATGTGACGTTAGTCATACTGTGACACATAGTTCTCACATGGTCAGGAGATAGGCAGAATCAATGAGGGGTTTTCCAGTAACCTCTAAAGAGCAGTGGTCAGAAGGAATAACTGCCACATGATTGTGTTGAAAATACCATTCTAGGAAAACAGTGACAAAATCTATGAGAAAGAGGCATAAGAAAAAAACAAAGATGTGTACAATTTACTGTAACGCACTTAAAGACATCCTCCAGAATTGGTCACTACTTCCTTTTTTCCTCAATACCTACGTAAACATGCACAACGAAGAGAAACAGAGATTCATGGTCAAAGGGACCGACTTGAAATCTCTCAACGAGACTTTGAAACCTCACTTTGTTGTTGTTTCAGGATGCAGAGTGACCCTGTGTACGACTATCCTGACATTAAGCCTGTGGGGGACAGACGGGCATGTCCACAGAGAGGGTCACTGAAGAGCATCAGTGTTCTGGACCGGCTCCTGCTGACACACCCAGTATGGCTTCAGCTCTCCATCAATTCAGCCGCAGCTTTACACATCCTCCGACGTGAGCCGCCCGGGGTGAGCGTTGCATTTCTACCCTCATATGATTTTGAAAATAAATGTACAAAAACACTTTTCAAGCATTCTAGGTAACTTGTGGTACTTTGCAGACCTTTTTGGTGAGAAAGTCCAGTATGTTGCAGAAGAAAATGCTGTGTGTTCGACTGGCTGATGACAGCATACCCTCCTTCTTTAAACAGTTTGTCATCCGAGAAGTGGACTCAAGTAAGTTTGACCATATACAAATAATTAACGTATTAAATGACTACTATAAACTGTATAGTTGTATATATATCCTATAACTCTATTATATCATAGAGTCTATAAGATTACTAAAAACTAACTAAGGAAAATTGCTTCACTTTTTTTTTTTACATTTACATTTAGTCATTTAGCTGACGCTTTTATCCAAAGCGACTTACAAATCAGGACAGGAAGCAACTTTAAGGAATTTAAGGAAGCTTCACTTGCTTCCTTAAATTACTAATGAAGCAAGTGAATCGTTGAAAATTAAATGAAAATGATTAATAGTTATTAATAAAAGGTACAACAGTTATTAATAAAAGGTACTGCAAAATATTTCTTTTTGTAATTATTTCATTAAGTTTGGGCAACAGTCTGCTTTTGGTAACTGCTTCATTGTTTACCTTTTCTCAACAGCCTTCTCTTTAGAAAGCTCAGCTATCAGTTTCCCAGACTTGTGCAGACTGATTGCCTTCTACTGTATTAGTCGGTATGGCTTAGTATTTACTGCCTATTGTATCCATGACAACAGCATAGCTCTCCTCAAACATAACAGTTCCACACCATGAAGTTCTTCTATCTGTATTTTAGGGATGTCCTTCCTTTCACTCTGGAGCTGCCTGAGGCCATAGCTAGGGCTTCTTCACGAAAACAGCTGGAGTCTATCTCTCATATGGGTGTAGGTAGGTATAAGCTGGTTTATCTGTTGACATGGATATAGTTTCTGTCAGACATTTCATATTGTGCCTACGTGTATATTAGGTCTTAAGGTAGAGCTTTCATTGTCATATGTCATATTGTGTGTTATGCAAAAAAAACTGTAATTTTATTTATTTAATTTTTACAAGTCCTGATTACCCTTTGTGTCATTTTGCAATAATGACCAGCTGACTATACATTATCCTTTAATTGAAGTTCTTTAAATCATTATTTTAACATATATCTCTGATGTGTCATATATCTCATATATCTTATATATCTCATATATCTAATGTTTATCATGAACTTGATGCCATGCTGTATTCCACAGAGTTCTGGAGTTCACACCTTAATGTTCGAGGTCCTCGTAATGGACCTCCCGCCACTGACAAAGCGCTGCCTCCAACTCCAAGCCCACAGGACTGCTCCACACCCATTAACCCAAACCCCACCCCCTTCCAGGAGCTTTGTCCAATCCAAACCCGGAGTCCCTATGAATTGAATTATGGTGGAGGGAAGGGTTTATGTTTCATCAATCCTCTCTTTTTACAAGAACACCCTGGTCGCAGCGTCATCAACAGGCGCCATCATTTCAAATCCAGCCTAAAGGTTCGTGTTTCGACTGAAAATTCCAGCTCCCTATCACCACCTGTTATCCCCCCACCTCCACCACCACTATTTGCTAAAGCCAAATGCAAAGCTAGATTGAATGCTGCTAAGCTGCAGACAGCTGTACCTGTTGCAGTTCAAAAGGCCAGTAAAGGAGCTATGAAGAAGACAGCAACTGTGCAAGAGACCACAGACTATATGCAGCCTTGTATAGCAACACAGAGGAAGGCCTCCCCTCTGATCATGTCTACCCTTTCCTCCACTGCTGAGGGAGATGACTACAAGATGCCCAAAGCTGTTAAGAAGGTACTGAGACTGAGACACTATTACCCTGGTTACGTGCTCAGAGCATACATACAGTCGGATTTTGGTAATTGTGTCTTTAAAAACCCAGTGAAAAAAGCTTTCTTGTTAATGTATTTCCTATTGAAATAGAAGTTTAGTCAGTTTAGTCAGGACATTAAAAGGCTCTGCTCTTTTCTTCAAATAAACCACTGGGCTTTAGTTATGCCACCACCATGAACCATTTGGTATTACTAGCAGGTGGCATTGGGGGAGGGACTTTTACATTCTAGAGAGCGTTTGATTGGACAAGATGTTTGTAGTGCAAGATGAGTCATGAAAATTTTTTGTCTGTGTCCCTGAATGAGAACAACTTTAAATGCACATATCTGTTTAGGTGTGTAACACCTAACACAAATAGACTAAAAGCCACAAAATTCCAATGTAATGAAGACACGGTCATGACTGTATTGTCTTTGCCCAGGCCCAACCAAAAATCCTGGATCAGAAAAGACAGGAGGGAGATGAGGATGAAGGGCTGGTGCTGGAACAGCGGCATGCACCGTCCCTTAGCGAGTTGGACAGCAGTAGTTCCCTCAGTAGCCTCGACGAGACAGAGGAAAGTCCTGAGTGCCCTCGTCTCACACGAGGCACCAGCAATCCCATCATGCCATGCCAGTCACCTCCCCGCAAGTCCATTTCCGCCCTGCGCAAGATGAGTGCCGTCTTCATATCGTTTTTCAATCCGGAGAAGCGAGTGGCACGGATGGTGGAAGATCTGTCGCGCGATCGGCGCATGGCGTTCGGCGCTCTCGTTCAGGATTTCTTGAGGCAGCAGAGAGAGGCATTAAAGCCCCAGTGTTTGACCTCTACCGTACAGCTGCTGCAAGATTTGCGTCTGTTCATCAATCAGGCCAAGACGTTCCTTCAAGAGTGTGGAGAGCTTGAACCACCCATAGAGACTCTTCTGACTGAAAACGAGAAAGGTACACAAACATAAGTGGAAAATCCTAATCATATGATTGTATGTATCAATGCTGTCCAAAACATTTCAGGGTACCACACGAATAAACATTTTCTCACAACATGCT
>JAZGTI010003645.1:7002-30584 GCA_036877585.1 Botia kubotai | reverse complement strand
AACAGTGTGGAAACAGAGAGAGACACACAGACAGAACAGTGTGGAAACAGAGAGAGACACACAGACAGAACAGTGTGGAAACAGAGAGACACACACAGACAGAACAGTGTGGAAACAGAGAGAGACACACAGACAGAACAGTGTGGAAACAGAGAGAGAGACACAGACAGAACAGTGTGGAAACAGAGAGAGACACACAGACAGAACAGTGTGGAAACAGAGAGACACACAGACAGAACAGTGTGGAAACAGAGAGACACACACAGACAGAACAGTGTGGAAACAGAGAGAGACACACAGACAGATAACTGCCAGCAGGTAACTGCACCTTCAGCTGCAAAAACACCACACTGTCAAAGATGAAGATGAATTCCTCAGGCTTTCAAGCATGAGAACATCACAGATGTTTACACTTATGTGTTAAAAACACAAGGGGGTTCAGCTTTTCATCTGCTGAACTATATCATTCCTCAAGTTGTAAGAGCAGAGAATTCACAAAAATGTAAAAACTAGTCCTGGTTCCTCAAGCTGAGGCTTTGAATTTGATGGAAACGCTTCAGTTAGCAGCTAAAAGCTTCTTCAGAAGACGAGATCTGCTTGTTGCAAGAATTCAGTTTTCCGCCACAATCCAAACTTTACCAAACACAATTTTCTTTCACTTTCAAGTGAACACAAGCTGATCATCTGTTGCTTTGTAGCCTGATGTGCTTTTCAGCTGTTACTCTCACAGAGTGAAGCTCAGGAAATCAACATGAAGGTGTTTGTGATGAACTGACATGAAAAGAACTGGTCATTTCTAATGACAACGATGTAAACGCATGAATATATGCATTGACAATGAAAAGTGTAATACTTGTAACCATGTAAAACAAGGTATTTTAAACATTTAAGCACAAATTACATCATTATACCATGAAAATATCACAGTAAATTACCAGACCAGATTTACTTACTTTGATTATTCTGAAGAAACTTCAGTATAATATTAAGTAAATACAACATTCTTAATGAGATCTTAATGAGAATGATATCATACATCTTTAGAATCCCTGGTAGATATCATGTGTTCCAGCTTTCAGGAAACACTTTACAAATATTTATAAACTTTATGTGGTTTAGTGTAAATGTCTCATGTATCATCAGCCAGCAGTAAACAGTACACATACTGATCAGCACTAAATACAACTTTTTAATATGCATGCTCTAAACACTAAACCCTTCACTGCTATCACAAACTTACATCACTGTCTGCTTTTTACCTGACACTCAAATGTAGCAAATAAAGAGATAAAAAGTTCCATTTTAACTTACAGTCTTTCCAGTGATGACAAGCCAATGAAAGAGCCATTCAGAAGTTGCTGGATTTTATTGTTGCTTAAAATCCTGTGAAATAAAAAGCTGGAATTAAAAATCAGGAGAGCATATTTGAATAAAATATTAAATATGATCACAAGTGTAATGTTGTAAGGTTATCAAGCATCTGCAAGCAGCACAAGCTCACATTTGTCATGAATATCATGCTCATAACCCTCATCTGACTGGACACTGAAGGTTTGTGTTCCCTGCAATGCCACATTGCACACACACATGTATGTTTTTAACATGCACTTTCACACCAAATGACTTTCAGTTACAACATAAATCAGGTCAGTGGCATTATCATTAGCAGGACACTGAATGCATGACAGATACATACAGTAGCAATAGTGATCTTATCTGCTTTTTGAATTGTGCTTTAAACAACTAACTTTCTGCTAAAAATTCTGTTCAATGACAAATAACTAGTTAAGAATGACAAAATGAAATATACTGATCTGACACACACATCTGCTTTGACCACTGCTGCAGCCCTATGAATCAGTGCTGAAAACACATCTCAACTCATGTGCAACCACCAAAGACTATCAATGGAGTGAAACTGCACTGGCTGCTCGGTGGAGCAGTTTTGGTGTTTTCACTCGTGGCACCAAACACAGTCTCTGTCAGCTCACAACTGATATACCAGAGAGAAAACCGCTGTAATGAATCAATATAAAAAAGAATCACTTTATTTCACTTGGCTCTGATACATTTAAATAAATTCCTATTCTTCAGGCCCAGCTCACTGTGGTATTGTGCAACAACAATGAAATGCGCTCCTATATATGCTAGTATATCATTTCATTCTTTTCAGAAGTAGGTTTAAAGTTTTGTTCGTTCCAGCCAATGCTCTACACAGAACACACTGTTGAATCATGTTTGTTTTTGTTTCCTACAGCCCAAACATAAGGGTAAGATCTTTCGCATGCCTCCTCCACTGTCTACGTACATCAGCAGTAAACAGTGATGTTCATTCCAGACAAAACACCACAGTTGTTTGCAGTCGGCTGTACACGCTAAACCAGTGTGTTAGGGACAGTGTTAGCGGATGTGGTTGCCTCATTCACAGGACAGATTGTTGTTATTTTTGGCTGTGAGGGTGACTTAAATACAAGCTTGGCCTGTTGAGACAGTAAGCTCACTTTAAAAGGATCTTGCTTCAGTGGTCAAACATTATTCTGATAGTAAACATTTAAATAAGTGTCTGGCACCTGTAGCTCTTAGTGCTGGAGACAGATGGTGAAGATAATACCTTATCTTAATTTACAGACATTCTGCAAGGACCAATAACCAAACTACTACTAACTTGTGTATACTAACATGTGATCTGAACTGTTCAAATTCAGCTAAAACTTTGACTGCTTTAAAATAGTGGAATTTGGAAATATTTGTGAAAAATGGTCACCACAAGACCAACAAGAATAACAGTCAACATCAAACATTTAGTCTGAAAACGCTTTATGTCTCAGTCTAAAAAGATAAAAACACACATAAACTACACGCTAAACCAACAGAAATCGCATAATGACACATTTACATTTTCTCATTTAGCAGACGCTTTTATCCAAAGCGACTTACAAACGATGAGAGCATTACACATTTTGCCTTAAGAACCAACAAGCCGAGTCCACGAAGCTACATTTACAAGCGGATATTGTACTCTGTTACTAGAGACAGGACGAACAAAAGGTGATTTTTTTTCGTAGGAAAGAGAATCAGAGCATTAGGGACTAGTCAGGTGACTGCAATTTACAGACACATTTGAGTGTAAATGTTTGTAAAGAACAATATTTAATGTTTTTCTTACACATCTTCCTTATTTATTTTAGATTTACCCTATTATTCCCTGCATTGCAAGCTCTCATTAAGTCTGCTATGAAAATGAAGGCAATCATGAAACTAATGAAGAATATTTAGCAGCTTGTCTAAAAGCAATCTCACACTGCCCTACTACAGTCAGCAGGTGTGCTTCAGAGAAAACAGCTCTAACCAGGTTTAGCTTTCAACAGCTCCCTAAACACAAGCTCTACAACTGGGCTCAAAACAGCTGCACACACATATATATATATACACACAATATGCTTTTACAATAGACAATAAGATATAAGATGATTTCTATCTCAGGTATTAAGAAACAATGCTAATGTAAGCAGTCCTCACAACAGTGTGAAAAAAGCCCACACGGGATGCGTGAGGTTTGTTCTTAAATTTTTTTCCTGAAGTATTGACAATCATTTAACTTAAAACTTAAACTTACCAAGGTTTTTAACAGGAGCACTCTCTAAACACTGGTAATATAAACCTGCCGATATGTGTGTGAGGTGAAGGGTTTACTATAGCAGATTGTGGAAAGTAATTGATTTTCAGGGTTAGAGAAGGTCCAAAGAAGCAGAAGGTCTCCAGCCCAAGATAAACACAGCCTAACTTTTTTCACTCTCTGCCTACTCTCAACTCTTTCACAAACCATACAAAAAACAGCTTGCATAGTAAGATGACTTCAGCACATAAATATCCCAAACCGATCTGTTAACGTGCTGCATTCATGTTTCTGTTTCTGTCTGTAACTGAGACATGTGTTTAGCTTGCTCGTTGTAATGTCAACACTTCCTGTCCAGGAACACATATCCTACCAATGCTAAATCTCATTTCCATTGTGTCTCAATGGGATCAACTTACAGAATTCAAAGCTTCACCACAGTATGAGGAAACAGAAGTAAACTACCACAATGACTGATCATATTGTCAATCTGAGTGTTCCTGTTTAAATATTGAAGTATTATATCTGGTCTGTCTGTAATGCGCACTCTCCCTGTGGGTTTTCCCCCAGGTCTTTGCTCGTACCCTTATCTCTCTCTTCATGCACACACTGCACATCCACATGAAGAAAGACAAAAGCACCATTCAGACACTCAGACATACTTCATGTCCAATCACATTTACAGCCCAATAAAGCTGCACCAGCAGCCATACAGCACAGGAGAGGGTTTGGATGTGTAGCATGGATAAAGAAAAAGAAGACAAAGTTTGGTTTAACAACTGAATAAGATGTTACATTGACTGCTCTGATACAGGACAGGAGTTGACTTGAACTGGGCCCAAACTCCACTCCACACTCTTTGTAAAGAATAAACAATCGAGGCGCAAATTATTATTACCGTTTTCAAAGTTTTTGAGGTAGACATGTAGAGCAGCAGTACACTGTGCTAAAGAAAGCCTTCAGTAATGCACAGCATAGCGTTCAATTCCAAACTATAGGCTGACAAACAATGTGCAAATATTAACATTTCAAATGTCTTAAAGTGTCAAATCTGGGTCACTACTGACTCAAGTAGACTAAGGTGAAGTACACTACTTAAAACTGAATTTAAACTGGGATGGGGCTCAACTATGCATTCATAAACACAACTAAATAAACCTAAACCTAACTTGTGCCAATAGGCCCTCATTTAACTTACACTTTGTATATAGCCTATACTCTTGGGTACAGTCAAGCCAATAGCAAAAGCATGACACAGGAAGTTCTCTCGGTTTCATTCTCTTTAATAACCGCTGTCATGAATTTGTGAGATTAGACCATTTGTGAGATTTTAAGGACATGAAGCATGAAACTGGTGCACAAAACTTTCTCCCCTCACACACCTGTGTCAATACTGTGAGAAACGGAGCTGATAGATGGATGTTGACTTACAGCGAGACTGTCCTGTTTGGAAATGATTGTGGTGAGGGCACCTGGAAGAGCTCCATATTACTGCAGACCACTTTCCTGTCCAGTGTGGCCCCTGACGGAGAGCTTCTCGCTGCGCTTCTGGAGCGCTCGTCGTACGATTTACATTCAGATGATCCTGAAGAGTTTACGCCTCTGAGCAGCACAAAAGCCAAGAGCAGGGCGCAGGGAACGCCCAGCGACATTACTCCTTTCTTGGTTACAAATCACACGCAGGAAGAGAGGGTCAGATGTGCATATAAATAGCCCAGGTCGCCTTGTTGTTTTATCTAAACACGGCCTCTCGATCTTTGCGACAAATACTCGCCATAAAACAGTCAAAGACGCGACAGCACCCTTAAGGCATGGCCAAAATGCAGAAGATTAACAATAGTGTTTCTACGACCGTCTACAGCTTTATGCTGGTCACGTTAAACATAAGACGCGCTCGAAGGCTCCTGTCCTTTGTTTCCCGAGCGCGTGAGCTCTATTCCTTCAGCAAACATCTGTCGATTACAGTTTTAAGTGTGGTAAGTTTTACAGTTTTAAGTGTGGTACGTTTTACAGTTTTGCACGAATCAGCGTCGGCGGTACAATGTTCCTCAGACTCGTTACACTGTCTTTGTTGCCAGTCGGAGTGGAAATCTCGTCTCTCCACTACGAGGCAGCTGCAGCCATCCCAAGATAACAGTCTCCCGAAGTCCAGGAAATGCGCTCACATCAACTTTTTCTCAACGCACATTTTACTTGATCCAGCGGGCTCCCAATCAAAGCAAAACAGTTAACATACAGTACTTATGCTTTTTTTTTCAAAAGAACACACCAGTTGTATCCGCATGTTGAACAAAAACTGTAGAGAAACTGTAGGCGTAAAGTTGCTTCACTCTAAGATTGTTGCTCGTGCTTTAATGCAACAGTCGATCATCACGGTAAAGACGTTATTCGAAGGTTCATTCTGAAAGTGTAATACAAAAGCCAAATGTGCGATCCTGACAGTCGGAGTCGGTCCTACGGTAAATCCGTGGATAATCCGCGCTGTTGAGTCTATTGAGAAGCGAAGTGTGCTCTCTCAGCCCCGGGCGCCGTGTTCCATTTCCTCCCCTGACGTCATCAGGATAGGTTTGGTCTAAACTCCAAAGCCAGCTGCTCCGGGGAATGCCAGTCAATAAATGATACAGCTACTTGACCTGAGTTTTCACTTAAACTGTGAATACAGATACAGAAAACACCACTGAAGTCTTACAATTGTTATTGAGCATTTTTGATGATATTTTAACTTAAATAAAATAGCATTGCATTGCTCTAGTGTAAGTTTATGTTGATTGTTTTAAAGTAGCGAAAACTGGGCATATAGGATTTTAAAAAAATTAGTTATAAGTAATAAATGATGTATTTCTAAGGATCGTGGAAATGTAGTCATCTCATGCGTTCACAAAAGATTGCCCTCTGATGAATTATCTCACCACAAAAACATTCAGACTAGCTTTTAAAATGAAGTGACAGCTGTTGCCTCCACTTGTAGTCATCTGTATAATACAATTTACACATTTTTTTGACTGTAGAATTGTTGAAAGACTACATTTTGAAATATTTGTACTGCTCTAATACTCATTTGTCACAAAGCAGGACTATTTAAGAAAGTTGCAAAAGGTCATTTATATATAAAGAATATTTATATTAAAAGGATAATAAAAAAATTAAGATTAAAGATAATAAATGTTTAAAGAGTGAAAAAACGTTAACATATCCACTTTCCCAGTTACCGCTTATATAGGATCCTTTAAGGTTATGACTTCTCTTTACAAAACTATAGAGCAAAATGAAACGCCATGCAAAAGCATTGTGTTACGTGGCCCCCACAAGAGACTCTTCACACTGCACTACAAACAAGTTAAGACTGGTTGGCAGTAGTGAAAAGGTATAGTCGAGTTCCTTCACCAGAACAATAGACTTACATTATGTTTGTGCACACTATGGTGTGGAGACGAGACTTTCTCATACTTATGCAGGTCAAAGGTCATATAACATGGGCTATTAGGTTTTTGTTTCTATTTTCTAATTTCATTTAGTATTATTAGCTTTCCAGTCTCATTCAAAAAATAGTTTTCTTGCATGAAATTGAAATGACAAATACTTCCTTATTAAAAACAACAGCCAATACGTCGCATGAAACTTTGTCACCTTGTGCAACATTATAAGATTTCCTTTTATTTATTGTCAAATACCTTATACAACTAATTCTTAAACCATAGTTACACCCGGTTACGCCGAGCATGCGCGATGACGTCACGTACAGGCGTGCGAACTTACGCTTTGTACTTTGAAGCGGCGCTATTCGAAAGTACAAGCAAACATCTGGGAATAATAGAATACTAAATATTTGTTCATACATTTCAGCAAGACGTAAAAGTGGTGTAGCTTGTCTTATATCACCTTTCTGTACACAATGTCTGTTTTAGATGTTAGCGTTTTTCCAAACGACTTTGTATGGGGAGCTGCGACAGCTGCTTATCAAATTGAAGGTAAAATGTACATTTGTGATAAAATCAGGGTTTGTCTTACAAACACCGCGATCCATATGCTTAGTTTACAGTTGTTACGGATAAAACATAGCTAACTTACACTATCCAAAAGTACCATGGAATTACAATCGATCAATTGATACGGTAATGACTTTCTTGGACACGTATCATTCAATACCTTGGAATAGTTTGATACTAAATGAAGTATTAGTTGAATTATTTGAGGTCTAAACTTTTTACTATTTCGTTTTTAACCGATCTTGCAGGGGGGTGGGATATGGATGGCAAGGGTCCGAGCATATGGGACACTTTCTGTCATGCTAAAGGAAATGTGTTTGAAGAACAGACCGCGGATGTCGCCTGCAACAGTTATCAGCTCTGGGAAGAGGATCTGAAATGTATCCAGCAGCTGGGAGTCGACCATTATCGTCTGTCCATTTCCTGGTCACGACTTCTTCCTGATGGAACCACCAATCATGTTAATCTGAAAGGTGCTTCTGGTGAAAGTGTGTGTGAGGTTCAGAAAGGTCAAATATCTAAACCAAAGGCGCCTGTTCTCTACACTTTATAAATATTTGATGTTCCTGTAAAATATTCACAAATAATAACTGTTATGTCACAAAAGTGCGATCAAAAACAGCGATCCTGTAAACAGTAAAAATAATAAGTGTAGCATTTTTTAGAACAATGTTGACAACATGCTTTACAAAAACTATGTAGACATGTAATATTATATTTTATATTATTTATGCATTTGGCAGAAGCTTTGTATAAAAGCGACTTACATTGCATTATACTATACATTGTTTCTGATTATGTGCAATCCCTGGGCTCGAACCCATGATCTTGGCGTTGTTAACGTCATGCTCTAACCACTGAGCTACAGGAAAGCTTATAATATAGACTGTAAGATATAAAATAAGGAAGTAAAGCAGAATTATGGGGGAAAAAAACATAAAATCAGAAAAATAAAAATAGACTTTAAAGGTACAATTGAACAGTTAATAACTATAAATAAATACAATGATCTAACCTTTGCTTGGCTGTAGCTCTTGGTTGGAGGTCAGAATAAGCAGTAGTTCTAACTATATACAATACCAAGTCTGAGTGGATATAGTTGGCACACTGACATCTGTTCCTGATATTTTCTGTATTTTTTCTGTGTGTTTGATCTTTTCTGTTTTCAGGTGTGGACTATTATAATAAAGTGATCAATGACCTAATTGCGAGTCGTGTGACCCCCATGGTGACGCTGTACCACTTCGACTTACCTCAAACCTTACAGGACTGTGGTGGCTGGAAATCATCAGAGATTGCAGACCTCTTTGAAAGTTATGCCAGGTTTTGCTTTGAGAGGTTTGGGGACAGAGTGAAGCTTTGGATCACATTGAACGAGCCCTATGTTTGTGCCAGGCTAGGCCATGAGGATGGCATCTTTGCTCCTGGGATCAAAGAGCCAGGAATATCAGCCTACTTGGCTGGCCATAACATGCTGCGTGCCCACACCAAGGCCTGGCATAGTTATAATTCAGATTTCAGGCATTTACAGGGAGGCCAGGTATCTCTGGTCCTGTACAGTGATTGGGCAGAACCATTGGATCCTGGCTGTGTGAAGGATGTGGCAGCCACAGAGAGATACTTGACCTTCTCTTTGGGCTGGTTTGCCTGCCCTGTGTTTTGCACAGGAGATTACCCAGAATCCATGAAGGCCAGGATTGAGGCCAGAAGCTTGCAGCTGGGATTCAACCAGGGTTCTCGGCTACCTCGGTTCTCTAGAGATGAGCCGTCCCCTCTGGGAACAGCTGATTTCTTTGCACTGAACTACTACACAGCTCGAAAAGTCAAACATTTGAATGGTGATGGTGAGAGCAGTGAGCTCAGTTTCATTGGAGATCAGGGGGCAGAAGGTGTTGTTGATCCCTCATGGCCCATAAGTGGAGTCCACTGGCTGGCCGTTGTGCCTGATGGATTGCGGAAGTTGTTAAAATATATTAAGGTACTTTCGTTTAGATGTACAAATGCAAGAATCGACATATCCTGTCAGTTGATCTTTTATTAAGGATAGTTTTATACAGAGCACAGCCATATTGACCCAGCAGTCTGTGTTTGTTTTTCAGGACACATATTCTTGTCTGCCCATCTATATCACAGAAAATGGCTTTTCACAGACAGGGCCGGTTGAACTAGAAGATGAAGATCGCTGTCGTTTCTATAAGGACACACTGCAGGAAGTAGCCAAAGGTACTGTGTGCTTGCATAACACTGCAGAATGTGTAACGCTTTCAGAGTTCAGATTATAAAGTTAAACATCAACAGCTTTCTTGTAGCTCAGCTGGTACAAAATGGCAGTAACAACGACAAAGTCACGGTTCAGTTACCATGACCACACAGCTTAAATGCACTGTAAGATGCCTTGGATAAAAGTGCATACAGAAAGCATAATAATTATTATTATTATTATGATTTATAACTTGATGTATGTATTTTACTTCGTGTGTTGTGTGTATTTAATGGTACTATTGCAAATCCCTTATTACCCTGTCCCATAAGATTTCTGTATGCCCTCTCCATGTAAGCTGGAACGACATATCTCTCTTGAAGATTTTGTAGTTTTATCGGGTTCAGTCAACCCTTTGTTCTTAAACCTACTATAAACCTAGTATACCTAATTAGTCTTATTAATATTATTAATTATTAAGAAGATTATTAATAATCTATATCTATTAGATAGTCTATTAGTAAACATAGTTTGAAATAATTGACCAGAGCTGTAGTGTGAGGACAGTGTGAGTGATGTGCCTGTTTTTCAGCTATCAGTCAAGATGGAGTAAATGTGAAGGGGTATTTCGCCTGGTCTCTGCTGGATAACTTTGAGTGGGCAGATGGCTTCAGCGTGCGCTTTGGTCTGTTTCATGTGGATTTCTCCACACCTGAGCTGAAGCGCACATTTTACCGCTCAGGTAGAGAGTATGCTGCTGTGATATCCAAACATCGCTCCCAGAGCAAACCCAAGAGAGGGCAAATCTAAACTTTGTAAAAAAAAATAAATCATTGTTTTATGGCACATTGATGCTGTTGTCATGAAATTGTGAATGAAGATTAAATAATTCTAATGTGAGAAGTCAAATTACACTAAAGGCTCAGTATATAAACAACAACGGGGACAATAACAAAACTGTAGTAGGAGGAACATTTCCATTCTCTTAGGAAAATGTTACTGGTATGGTGTCAGCTTTTGCTGTCTGTTGTCTTGATATGTACTGCCTCTGTGTGGTCAAAAATGGTATCGCTTTATTGGCTTGTGTATTATTTAGAAATGTACAGCTCGCAAACAAGAAATGTAAGGCAGCTGTTTTATATGCAAAATAAAAATGAAGGCTTTGTTATAAAAATTGCATGTGTAATTAGTACTGGGAATGAGGTTATGCTGAACCAAATTGCAGCCACAAACTGCCTTACAAGGAGCTGACTGAAGAAATGGGGGCTTCTAAAAGCACCTCATCAGAACAATTGTTATTGGCTCTCCCAATTCATCAGGTGAAATATGAGATCACGAAATCAATCTCAGAAATCAATCACCTCTCTCATCTGGTCCAGAGCTTCAGTCCTGATGTTCCACTAACATCTACTGACCTTCTACTCTACTAACACCTACACACATTATTGAAGGTCACATTATATTATTGAGATAAGGGCTCACAAAAGCCTCAGGTGCACAGGCTGTCAGCATGCAAACCTTATGGAGTGTGCACAGTGGATTAACCAGGTTAATAAAGTCATTAATTTATCAGTTTCTGGACAACATGAACGAAGAGATTTTGCTGCTTCTGGAATGTCTGTCAAGAACTGAAATAACATTGGAAAAGCATTTTACATCAAATATTCCAACATATATTTGTTTATTTCTGCCTCATCTGTTCATTTATACTTTGTGGTTAAACATACCAGATCAAGGAGAAGGGATTGTAAGGCACTATTCTTCATAGAGCTACACCGAAACTATATGTATATCATAAGAAGCTCTATGTAAATACACTGAATAGTGGTACATACCACAGACGCTAATATTGAAGTCTTTGTTCAGTTGGTATTTACACAGATGGGTCTTAGTTCTGTTTATTGTTACATTATATTGTGATATTTTCTCAAAATAACACTTGTAATGATATAACTGCTTATGGTCATTTGTTCTTTTTCTCTTTCATTCGATGCAGTTTACAGTCATCTTAACACACAAGTAGAACTTCTAAGATTGTCATTGGTAAACTGAAGGCACACAGCACAGAAAGACATTTCCAAGAAAAGATAAAGCTTTTGTCACCAAAGAAACTGAACTTCTAATGACTACGGCCTCTCTGGACTGGAGTGAATCCTAATGGCACAATTACAAGGGATTTGCCATGTCTGTTGGCCATAGGACTGCAGTGGTGGCTCAGAACTTCGGTTCAGTGTGCCATGTACACTGTCAGTTCCATTTAAACTGAAGAATAGGCTTTCACTGAGAACTACCATCAAATAAGTGCCTGAAAAGGCCCAAATAATGACAGGATTATATTCTCAATTGATACAGCGAGTCGTTGTTTCTATATACTTCAAAGACAAGAGTCTTTGTTTCTATAAGATCTCTTTTTTTCATTTTCCATGTATAGACTTTGCAAATCCCACTTTGGAATTAGATTAATATTGGCCCCAGCCTCAAAAATGATTGTCTTCATAACTTTCAGTACATTTAAATTCACCCTCCAAAGGAGTAAAAGAAATGAAAAAATTAATCTTAACCATGTTTTTTATCCTAAATAAATATTGTTTTTATGTCCAATCACTGATGATGTGAAGTACCTGAACAGGTGAATATTCAGTTCCTTAAAACGATTGGCTTGCAGGTCTGTACAGGGAAGTGACAGTCATCCATACGGCTGACACATAAAGCTCAGAGCTCAGACAGTGACTGATGGCAGTAAGTGGGACACTGGCACTGATCTCATTGTCCTACAGATGAAAGATGGATAGCACACTTGTTTGGGAACTTCATGGTAGATGGAAGACTGTGTGGCTAAAACAGATATTGGGTAGAGTGTGAATTAAAGCATCTTGTCCTCAAATGTGATAGATCAGTGGACGGGATGCTGATGTAGCTGTTGAGAACGCCAGCTGCCTCTGTTTGCTACTTTGCCAAGGACAACATCTAAGTTTAGTCCAGTCTAGTTAGATTTAGGACCATTTCAAAAGCTACTTAAAGAATTTCACCATTTGTGTTTCAGTTATCATGTTTTCACTGGCTTGGCACTTTGATAAAACGCAACATCCCTTCACTTAAAAGACTGAAATGTGTCATTACATGTTCCTGTTCTCATAGCCGTTCATAACACTCAGTCATGCTACAATCAGAAATGTTATTTTTTTATTCATTTTTATCAGTGATCATTTCTCACATTTACATTTATGCATTTGTCAGACGCTTCATATTCAAAGTGACTTACATTGCGTTTCAGATATACAGTTTATGATTATGTATATAAGGAATCGAACCCATTACCTGTTGAGCTTTCTGTTAATGGATGGAGGGTTTACATTGTCAATATTCAGATGGACTTAAACATGTCACAAGGCTTTTAAAGAGCTAAACTGAGCACTGTAGAGAACCTATGGGGGAAGTTAGAACATGTAACAGATGGGCTGTATTAGTATCATGAGTGTGTAGTTTCAGTGCTTGAGATGTACCATCCCAGTTCTCTAGGCCAAATATGCACAATATGTTAGTGTTGTGCTGTATATCCTACTGTAGGACATTTAGACTGAATACAATGATTGGATGAACATTTTATGGTCTTTGACCTTCCACAGAAGATACATGTTTATATTAATATATTTAGACTGCTTTGTGATTGCTATCAGGATGTGAAGAGACTATTAACTAGCATAGAAAATGTTTCTGGAAGAAATTGCCTACACTGCCTTTAAATAAAGGTTTGTTTGTTTTAAAACTTTAATTGTGTCATTAAATCATAAAATGTGTTGATGAAATCATTAAAAACCAGCCTCAGCCTCTCATGAATCTATGAAGCTAATGGCTTGATAAACTTTTCCATTTCCAGCTTCATATGTGGAGGTTCCAGGGAAAGAATCTTTAGTTATTGCACGCTGTATCATGTGTCTTCTGTAATAAACTGCCTGGGCAACAATGCAGTGTTGAACGTTGTAATTAATTTACTCTATTGGAACAAATAAAAGCTCACCTGTAGCGCACCCTATGTGTTGTTCTAGTCCAAACCCTACCCCTCCATCATGCAGGGACTCACCAGCCATTCCTCTCATGATAAACACCCTCACTCACAGGTGTGTGTTGAAAGGATTCATGCCATTTAATCATATAAGGTGTGTGTGGGGGGGGTACCTACAGTGGGGGACACATTGAGGACAGTGATTGTAATGGAGGGCAACCCCTATTTATTTTATGGGCCTCTAGGAAGCATGGTGGATTTCCTGTGTGGGAGGAGCAAGTCATACAATCATTAGGACACTTTTTCAGTTTATCTACTGATGTACTGGTGAGGGAACTGCACTTACATCTTAACTGTGGTAAACTGGCATTAATTTAAAGAAAAGGATATAGCATGCAGGGGCACCCAGGGTCGTTCTGCCCTGCAGATTAAGCCTGTTGAAAAGTAAACAGCAGCAGCATTGATTTTCTTCCTATTACTAGCGTGCCATTTTACATAAGCAATGAAACGTGCTGATGGAAGCATCCCGAAAGTGAGTTGCCCCCTCCCCCTCAGAGCACATAAAGGCATCTTGTGAAAATGTTAATGTATGTTCTATTCTGCAAGAGGCAGTAATCATAGCATGAAAGATTACAAAAATGAAAAGATATATTATTCATTGCTGTATGAGTTGTTTAAATTTATATATTGAGAGAGAGGTGGGCATGAGTGCTTCACTCTTTGGGGTGTTTTTGTGTGTGCGCTCACATTTACCTACTTCTAATTTATCAACACTGCCTGCCTCTCATAGCTTTTCTTCACCAAAACAACCT
This sequence comes from Botia kubotai, assembly GCA_036877585.1. Classification (NCBI taxonomy): domain Eukaryota; kingdom Metazoa; phylum Chordata; class Actinopteri; order Cypriniformes; family Botiidae; genus Botia; species Botia kubotai. Next base: position 15,967 of record JAZGTI010003645.1, on the reverse strand, counting down.
TTTCTATTTTCTCCCTCAACCCCTTCCCTCTTTAAAAAACTGATTACAAATGGTCAATTTGAAACTGGAGTCCAAAGTCCCCAAGACTACTCACTTGTCAAACTGAAAAAGGCAAACTGGCTGAGGGCCGCATGCCTGCCTGGAAATGGCAGAACAAGAGAATGGCAGAACAAATTCCCGTATGCAACATGACGCCTGGCAAAAGAAAGAAGACTGGCGAGTGTGGGGATCTTCAACATCTTGCCCTCAGCATTTATATCACAAGTCTCAATAAAGCAGTGATGGATCATTCCAGTCAGTTGGTATTAACACTAGCTTTGAGCTGTCACAAGGTGCAGGCCTTTCATATTTTACCAGAGAACAGCTCCTTCTCTCTTTTTTTCCTCTCTCTCTTTCTCACTCAAAAATAATGCTTGCCTTTGAAGACAATATCTTCAAAATCTCTCCCTCTCTTTCTGCCGAGAGGCTATTTTTAAATATGTTGCCCCACTCGCTAACCGCTTGAGGATTCAAAACTATCCTGCCGTACTAGATGCAGTGCTGTTCATTTTTTCTGTCAACAGCAATTGGAAAAGTCTTTGTTTTTGGCTGGGTTTATAAGTGCTGATCTGTATTGTTAAAAGCTATGGGCTTCCAAGATTATTTTCTGTTTAACAGTTGCCAGTATTCCATTTTTTGTGTGGATGGTTGAAATCTAACACAAGACCCAGAACTGCAAATGGCAAAAGATGACTGTTATGGAGGAGGTCGCCGCTCCTCCTCCTTCTGGCCGCAGAGAGAGCCCTCGCCAGAATACTAGTTTCCGTTCTGAACTACATTTCCCATCAGCCTCATACCTAGGTGCCTGTTTGGCACCTGTTTCTAATCAGCTGCTCTATAAAGCCCAGGATCACTCAGCACTCGGTGTGATGTCTTGTATTGCCATGAGCTACAATTCAGAGCGGTTTCTCGGACTGCTTTCCTGGTGCCATTTGGACTGTTTATCGGTTTTGACTTTTTGCTGCCTCTAGTTTTTGATTTGGACATTGTTGTTGATTGTTTGCTGCCTGCCTCGACCCTTCTGTCTCTTCTACATTACTCTTTTGCCGGTTTTTGACCATCGCCTGTATATTGATGATTCTACCTATTAAAGCGCTGCAGATGGATCCCGCTGTGTCAGCGTCTCCGTTACAATGACACTCTTTATGATGACGATTCCCAGACAACCTCGTAAATTCCAAGCATATTTTCTTATTCTTGCTAATAAGATGGGATGTATATTTTTAACAAAGTGTTCCTACTTTTCGAACAAGCTTATTTAGCAAGTACATGAAAGGCTGACTCGCATTAGAATTTTTGAAGTAAATCAACTGATGGCATGATAAAGCGAACACAGAAATTAGATCACTGTAAACTACAATGAGTCAGAACTGGGTTGGGTACCTCAAGGGCACTTCAGTTGCTACACGGCAACACTGGAATCAAATCCGCAACCTTCTGATTACAAGCCCGACTCACTAACCAGTAGACCACAACTGCTCCAATCTGATTCCCCAGCTATCGTTACAGGCCATTCTCAAGTGACTCTAAATCTAACATTTCTGTCATTGAATTAAACAACAGTGTTGAAAACGCTAGCTGGCGTCCTTCACCTGGCTTGCTTGCTGTTAAAAAAAGGTGTGAGACACATAGGCCCCCTACTATTATGCTATCCCAGCTAACAAGGAATATTCTTAGAATGTTGGCTAATGTTCTCTCAAAGTTATCAAAAGTAAAGTTAGTTACTGCAGGTAGGAACACGCATATATATGATGTTAGAAAATGTTATCAAAATGTTATTTCTACCGAGTTAGTGGAACGTTTTAAAAACATACAAAATGTTTGAATAACAGTAATACAACATCTAAATCTACGTTTTGAACATTCCTAAAATGTACTTTCAAAGTTGAATTTTTTTTACTTAATGGAAAGTGACACTAAAAACACTAAATGTTTGCTGGGATACAGGCCACTAAGCACCACAACATAAACCCTGCTAAAAAACTCAGATCATGTAATGGTCCCAAACCCTTGATTCAGGCAAAAGCTACATTTGTCAAGCCTATTAAAAGCTGAGTGAAGAGGAAGACTGTGTCTTTGAGAGGATCAAGGACAGCCTGTGTTCTTGGGTGGAATATATTTTAACATGCAAGCATCTTATAAGATACATGGACACATCAGCATGTCCCAAAAAAAAGAGGTCATCTTACGAAAAATAAACACAACAGTGATAAACCTGATTCAATCCAGAGATTTAAGGCTTAATGAAGAGACATTTAAAGTAAAAGTATGAAAATACGAATGATTCTGTTGTATTCAGCCATTTTGCATGTATTACATTGTTTTTTTCGTAAATGGAGCTGTTGAGATTGTATAAATACATTAGAAATGACATAAGACTAGTGACACATGCACCTCATCTGTTTACAACCTGATTTGTTTCACGAGTTCGCACTAACATGCAATCGCAAATGATCACTGATGCGTATTTGGCGTACTGGCCGGGGGGGAGGGCTCTGAGCTCGGAATTTGGCCCGAACCCAGAGTTTTCCCCCCGTCCTTGACTGAGGTAGATACCAGCTAAGAGTGAGGTGATGGGGTGGCGGAGGGATGCAGCGAGACTGTCATATGACGGAGGTGAGGGACGGCTATATATATGCGTCGCTGTGTGCTGATTGGTTGGATTACATGACCGTGCTCCTCCTGAACTTAGTTAATAAAAGTTCATTTAATTAAATTGTTTGTGTGCCGAGTTCTTTAAAACCTGCTCAACAAACCCCTTCAGGGTATTTTCAGTAATATGTTTACTGATAAATAAGTAGTTCCTTAACACACAGCTGTTGTGTTTTATGGAGTCTGCAATAAACCAAATTCTGGTTTGCTAAGTGGGATTGCTGTGTTTTCAGCAGCTAAATGTCTAGAGGAGAAATTGGCTATTTGTTTTAAATTGGGGAAATAATTTAATGAGCTCTTAACCCTGTTAGCACAAGTGACCTCTGTTTACATGGTCACTAAACTTCCAGTGGCTTCATGTGTTCACACTGTTAGACTGAACAGACAAACACATTACATGGATGAACGCATGAATTTAGACTTAAGTGTAGCACACTCCAGAATACACTGCCACCCCTCCTCCTCACAGCCTGCGAGATTTATAGCCTTTTACATGAGCTGTCATTGAGCTACACAACAGTGTTGAGAAAATGTTAGCTGGCATCCTTCACCTGGCTTGTTGTAAAAAGGGCGTATTGACCCAGTTGTCCTCTGCCCACAATCCAAAGGCACAGAGGGTCTCGTGTGCTTGTGTGTGTGTGCTCTGTGGCAGGGATTTTCCATAGAAGGGGATAGACACACAGTCATCCTTCAGAGTGCTTTTCATATAAGTGCCTCTGCAATCTATTCTATAAAACTCAAGCAGCCTCTGTGACATCACCTCAAAAGAAAAATGATCTCAGAAATGCCTTTCACGAAATATATCATCATTTATTATTTTATACCTTCTCTGAAATAACACACTGGTGGATCATGCACAATAAAACTAAAATGTGTATTAAAGTAACAATGTCAGTATTGACAAACCTTGCTTATTCCTTTATAGGGTTATTCCGCTGAGGTTACGTATATTTTTAAAGAAATACAGTGGACATATCGATGCTTCAGCAAACAGCTTCAAAATCAATACCATCATATATCATTTTCACTTTGATAATAAAAATGTCTCTTCTGTTTGAGAAACACTGTGACTAGTACAATGTTACCTGATACAGTCACCATTCCACTTGACTGCTGACTGTATTTGGTTAAAATGCTTACAGTAATGGACATATTTAGCCACAGTAAATGTCACTGAAACAAAAATGTGTTCATTGAATCGTGTTTGACATGGTGTTATGTAGATAAGCTGGAAGAACTTGTAGTCTAAATATCTGAAGAACAAGTATCAACCTGTTGGACAGTGATTTCCCCAAACCCCACGGCCTTATGTCTGATCAAATCTCTGGCTTTATTTCTCCAGAAATTTCATCAGCTCTCTGAGCAGATCGGAGAGGGGATGTTGTGTACATGGGCTTTATAAGAACAGAGTCTATAGAACACAGTATAATTGTGAAATGAATGCAAACATAAGATGGAAGGGTCCAACTAAATTTGTCTATGCATCTATTGACTGCATGATTTACGTATAAAAAGAAAGTCATAAATTAATTAGGCTGTTTAGTACTTAGTCCATCGGCGTTTATGACAAACTACATTTTGTGAAATTATGTAATCTATTTAAATGTAACTCGATACTGTTACGGTTTAATTAAAGATTGCAGTAACTGTGCTCTCCTCTAGGGTGCGTACATCCTTATCTACAGCCCGGTTTTATCTTCCAGAGATGAAAACATTCTGTTGAGAGTTCAGTTAGGTCACAAGAGTGGGTTAATAATTCAAGGTCAGCAAAAAGGAAAAGATTATTCGTTCATTTAAAGTTATTTAAAACTATGGTGAGTGTTGTTTGTTTTCTGTACGTGTGGTTAAGAAAAATAAAATAAGACCAATATTAAATTAATATTAATATATTAAACTAAGCTAGGTTCTGTAGGCTGATGCCATAAAACTGAAACTGAATGCAGGTATGAGATTCAAACACACTGCAGCGACAGTTTGAGGATGCAGGTATGAGATTCAAACACACTGCAGCGACAGTTTGAGGATGCAGGTATGAGATTCAAACACACTGCAGCGACAGTTCGAGGATGCAGGTATGAGATTCAAACACACTGCAGCGACGGCTCGAGGATGCAGGTATCAGATTCAAACACACTGCAGCGACAGCTCAAGGATGCAGGTATGAGATTCAAACACACTGCAGCGACAGCTCGAGGATGCAGGTATGAGATTCAAACACACTGCAGCGACAGCTCGAGGATGCAGGTATGAGATTCAAACACACTGCAGCGACAGCTCGAGGATGCAGGTATGAGATTCAAACACACTGCAGCGACAGCTCGAGGATGCAGGTATGAGATTCAAACACACTGCAGCGACGGCTCGAGGATGCAGGTATCAGATTCAAACACACTGCAGCGACAGCTCGAGGATGCAGGTATCAGATTCAAACACACTGCAGCGACAGCTCGAGGATGCAGGTATGAGATTCAAACACACTGCAGCGACAGCTCGAGGATGCAGGTATGAGATTCAAACACACTGCAGCGACGGCTCGAGGATGCAGGTATCAGATTCAAACACACTGCAGCGACAGCTCGAGGATGCAGGTATCAGATTCAAACACACTGCAGCGACAGCTCGAGGATGCAGGTATCAGATTCAAACACACTGCAGCGACGGCTCGAGGATGCAGGTATCAGATTCAAACACACTACACGCTTGAATCAGAAGTAAAACAGCGCAGGTCAGTGGACTACAACTCTCCGTATATACATGTATCTGATGACACAGCAACAAATAATGAGGTTACTGTATTTCATTAACATGATTAATATAACCCACCCCTTCTTCACAGGGTTGAAATGTTATCCCATGTTAAAATGTTGTTATTCCATGAGTATCAGAATAAGTGTTTGTTACAAATTTAGGGATCAACTTGTATTTTTGACTAATAGCATGTAAAGACAGCATAAAAAAAGCATCACTTTTAATTATTAAATAAAAATAACTATTTTTTTAAATAATTTATTTAACTTGCAACAGTATTTGTGTGTGAATGTGTTCATTTAACAGTAACTTATCAAATATATGTTCTTAGTTACTCAGTGTTGGAAGTTTCCCATTCACAAATCTTGTGAACCTCTAAACGGGGTCAAATAAAACACAGTGAAAGAAGGCATTAGAGAGAAATGAAGCAACACAGGATCTGGAGTCAGACACGGGCTGCTGGGAAATAACAGCGTAAAACTTCTAAAGCTCATTTCAGTTTTCAGCAGATGATGTTCAGCCCTTCAGAGGACGAGGGATTTTCTGACTCATTCTAAACCAGCACTCATTACTGACCCAGTTACAGGACATACTTAACATTTGTTACTCAATTTTCACTTCATGACAGAGAGATGAGGCTGAAACCAGTGAGTTTTACAAAAGCTCCAAAAACTGCTGAAGGACGCAGATAAGCCTCAGACGGCAGTAGTTAATCAAGTCATCATGTCAATGAAGTGGTGCCCCTGAATGGGTCTCTTTCTGGCTTACCCCCTCATTCTTCAGCTTCCCTGTGATTTTGAAAAGTCCTCAGTTTATAGAAGGTGAAACTTAGACCTGTTTATCTCATGTGCTGAAAGCAGATCCATTCAACAACAACAGCTGAGTACTGGGTTCCTTTAAACCCAGTGAGTGTATCTGTGTGGAGAAACTCTTAGTGGAATAATAATAATAGTGGAATAATTCATGAACTGATGTAATGAGTGTAAGCACAAGAATACAACTTTATTGATTTGGAGGCTTTAGGCCACATAAGCAGTTTACATACACAATTAGATCTTTGTTTATATTTGTTTTCCAATGTCCAATTGTAAAAGCTGTTGAAAAACAATGAACAGATTTGTGTTTTCTGAGACGCTAATAATTCAGCTGTTGGAACAGAAAGTGCTGTGTCCTCACACTTTCTGGATTTAAAACACGAGGCGAGAGTGAAAACAGATTGGTGGTCTTAGGTTTGTGAAAGCAGACCCATTCCCCTGAGGGATGGATTAAGAGAGAAAATGAAGGATTATACTTTAAATAGCCTTTTGGCTTTCTTTGTACTGTCCTATTGCATTTTCAAATGAAGGCTGAACTTGAATGATATTCAGTTCATCTTTCCCTCAGTCTCTCAATCGCTTTCAGCTTTATTATAAGTTCGCTGTAAGTTCAGTTCTTGTTGAGATTTAACTGTTTTGAAATTGCTGACATCCATTAATGATATTGTGATTAAGCATCTGCATTCCCAGATTTACAGCAGTAAAATGCGAAAATGTTAGTTCTAAGTTTATTTAGCACGAATGGCCTTTTCTTGTATTGACCAAGTCAGGTCAATAGCACTAGGAGGAATATTAATAAAACATAATAAATGGAAATGATTGGATCGTATAACTCAAGTCTTACTAATGTTGAGTTCATGGTTTCTGAGAGATCAGAATTAAATAGCACAGGCCAGAGTAAGATTTGTTCAGAGAACAGCAGTACAAGAACAGTAAATATTGTGCTGTCAATAATATCTACTGTATAGCATGGGCAGATAGAAAGCAAATGGCCGTGAGTGATGGCTGAAGAGTATACTCAACTATTACAGAAGTCCATGTTTCACTTCTGTGGGTAAAACATTAACACAATCAGTATGACACGATGGTTTGACGCAGGTCAGCACACAGTAAACATGAGCAGATGAAGGGCTCTGACTGCAGATCATGAATGAAGTTTATCGCCCACAAGCATTAGATGTTAAAGTTTAAAATCTTTCTGAAGTTTGTAGGGTGTAAATGATTAAAGAAATAGTTAGCGATAAATGGAAATATTTCATTACAATCATGTTAAAAGATTATCAGAAAATGTGAGTGTGATATTGCTTTTATACAACAGTTCAACAGACAATGGAAAGTATGTAAATAAGGGAATAAGTCTATTAGTGGCTCTGTGGCTGACGTGTCACCACTGATACAGAAAACCAACAGCCCACTTCAGCCCACTTTGAAACAAGCTTTAATATCCACAGCCGGAGAAGGCCAACAAACCAACCCAATGCTCACCTGATGTCTAGATGACTGATTGCAATTCTGTTCCCTGGATGATACGCCCTCTAGTGGTCATCATGCTCTGTGTGGGAGATAATAGGCGGGTCCTGCAGACAACAGCAGCATGCTCCATTAATTAACTGGAGAAATGATTTGCTTTGGTGGACAAAGCGAATGCCATATTAGTAGCATAGGGAACAATTAGTTAACAGAGAGGGAGAAAGATTGTTAAGCCAGTCTTCTGGTGCTGCACTCTCTCTGTATTTTAGATCTAATTAAGTGCATACATGCTGGAATCCATTGTGGATATAAAGCACTTTGTTTAAATGTGGATATGACCAACACGATCAGTACAGATAGACCTTCTTTAATGCACACAGACCTGTTCTCTCTCTCTCATGCACACACAGACATGCGCAAACACTTTCCCTCATGTAAAGTGAACCATTAACACATGATGTGTGTGTGTGTGTGGGTGTGTGTGTGTGCGTATGTGTGTGTGTGCGTGCACAAAGCAACCTCTACAATGATAAATGTTTTTCATTTTGCCACCTGCATCAAGGATGAAGTCCCCAAAATACTTCAAATCTGTCAAGTGTCATGTGACTTCAGAGCTTCAGAGTTCTCAGCACACACACACGGCTCAGCCTCATAGTGTCTGACAGGCGTTACTGAGAGAACAAACCTGTGAGGGGTCCAGAACAACTGCTGTGGAGAAGCTTTCTCAGTGACGTTATTATGAATTAATCACAGCTTGTTGCTAAAGATGCTGAAGTGAATACATGTTTTGTCATTGATCTGTTCTGGATTCTTCCAGTATGTGCTGCAGGAATATATTGTACTGAAAGCAAGGGAGTGTCATGATGATGAGTATAGAGACTGAAGGACATCAAGTATATAGAGATAGATGAAGGAAATCTGTGGTTGTTTTCATTTCAACAGGCTGTGGCCAAATGATAAGAAATGATATTATCTGAAGTTTATTTAACAGAGTTCTGGAGGACACGGTCATGTAATCAACCAATCGTCCCACAGGGCTGTGTGTATATATACACACCACACCACCGCACGCTTTAATATACACTCTCAGTGAACACCACCACACGCTTTAATATACACTCTCAGTGAACACCACCACACGCTTTAATATACACTCTCAGTGAACATCACCGCACGCTTTAATATACACTCTCAGTGAACACCACCGCACGCTTTAATATACACTCTCAGTGAACACCACC
>JAZGTI010003644.1:0-25942 GCA_036877585.1 Botia kubotai | reverse complement strand
TGCGTCCCTCCCCCCACCCCTCCACAGCCTGATGTCCATTGTTTCCTCTCTCTCTCCGTCTCGTTGACTTGCTTCTCCGTCACAGGCGGCAGAGGCAGAAGAGGGTGGGTATGAAGACTCCAAATGCCACAAGTATAGGGAACATCAGACTGCTATTGTCGGTGGCGTACGGGTTGGGGGTTCGAGGCCCGGACCGGACCTGATTTTTGGGAGAGGTTGAGGAGCTCTTCTTTTCTCCTTCTCCTACCTCCCCCTCTTCCTCTTCCTCCTCCTCTTCCTCTCGCTTTTCCAGACCAGGATGTGGCTGCAGTTTTGGGACGTCTGTGAAAATCAGAGCATATAAAAGAAGCTGTCAGAAGACAGTGAAGAACAATTTGAAAAATAATAGCAGGACGCCACTTGACAGTAAAGAGCAAATTGAGAAAAAAAAATCAAAGTGCAACCCGACACTCTTACCCTCTAGTTTGCCCTTCATCACATATAGTGCACATATCTTGGGGTTGTCATAGTAACCCTGTGGACATATGAGAAAGGTTAGTATTTACTGGTTACAATGGATGAATGCATGCAAACACATGGATCCACTGCAGAAAACATGCAAATCGATTCTAGCATAATCTGTGTGGCAGTTGGTCTGCAGGGTTTCTAACAGTAGACAAAGGGCTGAGGCATGTACATGGTCAGGGTCGAGGCTTTCAACAACACCTATTTCTTCTTTGGGCCTCGACAATGGATTAATCAATATAAATATTATCATTTTGACACACACAGATGCCACACTCTGCAACAAAGACTCCCTGATCTCTATAGCTCTGCATTTACTTCTTACTTCACACATATTAACCTAACAGAAGTAAAACAGGAACTCTCAGTAAAATGACAATTTGTTAAAACCTTTTTAAATCTCCAAATGCAAAAGCATTAAAATGATTAGCTTTGAGAATGTGATGGGTTACACTGTTATTTGCGTTGCTTCATCTTGCCTCAAAAGTCACTGACAGAAAATATGCAAGATAAATATAGAAAACAACAGTTCCAAACAACCACAATTATTTTTGACAGAATGCATCTTGTTGAAAGCACTATGCTTTAAATTAGCTATTTAATTGTCAAACCACATCACAATTCTCAAGCAAACAATAAATGTTCGTTCAGCAAAGAATCTATTTGGGGATAGGTATACTTGAGTAAGCATAATTCAATGTTTATTTCGATTCTGAAAAACACCTTGATTTTAAAGAGTTGGTATATTTATAAAACAGATGTGAGGAATTCACTTTCTTATCATATATATACATCACTTTCAATTATGGGGTAATATAAAAACAGAGCGACTTACCTTCACAAACTCTACAGTGAGTTTTCCATTAAAAGTGGACACCTCACCGTGCACACTCAGTTTTCCTCTTTTTATGGAGAATGGCACGATTTCATCATGAGCTGTGCTGTGACCCACACGGTCAAAGATATCCAGATCTTTCACCACGACATGGCCATTCAAGCGCACATCAAAAACCTAAGGAGAGCAAACAGAGGATTTTTAAAGACGAGGAGAGAGGGACGTGACATAGAAAAGCCTGACTATTACTCATTACTGCTATTCTACAACAGAAAACTGTATTTTCTCACCAGGTCTGTGGGTGGTGTAATGAAAATCCTCACCTTTTGTTGAGACTGAGCAAAGTAAACCTCAGCATATTTCATGACAAGGATGTAGTCCCCTTCTTCTCTAATGGGTACTTCGTAACCAAACGTATCTTCATTGTAGCGTTCTGTCTGGTAAAGAACCTGGTCCTCTGGGCTGGAACGCAGGATGGGCAAACGAATCCCATAATCTGATGCTGGAATCAGTACCGATAAAGCCAAATGGTGAGTGTGGGTGCAGGTTTATGCGCCATTTCTTGTTTCATAACATGGTGATGAAATGCCAATCCAGAACATGGTTTCATAAACCTCAGTTAAGAAGCTGCTTAATTTTTGTTCCTCCATCTATTTATAGCCAATGAGCAGCAGAGCAGAAAATTAAGTGCCACATCTGAAATGACCAGAATTTTCTGGTGATGCAATAATGTGAAATCAAAAATTCAGTGCTTGATGGTTTTATACAGCTTTAAAACAGACTTCACAACATGAGCATGCTGCATTTCTCATTTGACTCAGGAAGTGACAGTCATCACATTTCTAATGACAGGAACTTCCTGATATGTTCAACAGCTCTAATTACCAGCTACCCATGGCCCAGATAAATTAAAAACCAATTCCTCCCTTTATATTATAGCATGATAGCTTTACTCTTCATTCAATGTAAAAACCTTGCTACAATAAAAAAAGGACTTGATTTTTGTCCTTTTATATCAACGTCCTTTTATATTCAATACATTTACCATACAACATTAAGTGCAGTATATTAATCATAAAGAAAGATTAAGCAAATGTTTCATCTTTGTAATTTATAATACAACGTCTCAACAGTTGACCACAGGGAAATTCATTCATTCATTGCTACAGAAGTGCGCATGGCTAATAATAGCCACCAGTTCTTATGCAGACAAGCATCTGCAATCTGTCCAAGTCTCAAGCACTTGCCGTATGTCCAAGTGTTAAGCACTCACCTTTCCCCACTCTTCCTTCCAGTGGGTCTTTTTTATAATGAATGCCGTGCACGTCTGTGTGCGCGTCCCCGCCGGCGTTTACAGCCCAGATGACTCGCTCAGCCAAACTCGGGGCCGCGCTCTCAGCCGGACACTGTTCGATCAGCAGCCACAACACCGCTAAAACGAGCCGGGCAACACAGCGCACCGTGACTCTCCTCATGGTCTACCACAGCCAGTAGAAGAGGAGAAAATGCAAGTTAAGAAAAAGCAGTGTGTCAGGAAATGACTCCAGAAGCCCGTGTGCCACATGCTAGAACTGACACCCAAGCAATATCACACTTTATGCATGTCACCCTTACTGTAAAATTCTCTCACTGTTCCGATCAGATACTTGAGTTGCACGTCGCTGTCGAGCTGTCCAGATCGCCGCACATCTACCTGCTTGATGGTCGAGTTTAGCTGTAGTGGTTAGCTGGCTAACTGACTTCCCTCTTGCTCTGTCATCAGTGTGGCAACTGTAGTCTGCAGGTATACCCCCTTACATCTGCGCCCCGTGTGCGGAGTATCTTGACTCTTGTGTAATAGATGATCGCACTGTGGTAATTCTGCACTTGTATTGTAATCGACGCAGGCGTTTGGGGCCTTTTGCGCCTTAAAACACTTGTTTCTGACCACGAAGGGCCGCGTCAAAACTGTGGATATGTGTGCAGTCAGCAACGCAGGTTGAAGGAGTGGAACAGCGAGAAGTGACAGACTAACGTGATGGGTATGATCTAGAAGAGGCGGGATTTCGAAAAGATTGACCAATCGAACGAGATTAAAAACAGGTTCTGCCTGTTGATTTGCCTGTTGGAAGAACAGATTCGCAAAGCCTGGTGGAATTGGACCAATCGCGATAGATAGCAGTGTCCGGAAGGAGCGAATCAAGTGTATCAACTTTCACTTACTTCCTCGCATAAATTAGGTGTCTACAGTTCATTGGTTTTTGGTGTATACGTCAAAAAATCGGTGGGTGGGATTAAGTAGATACACAGGGTTATACAGAACAGGTAGATAATTGGCAATTACATTTGACACGAACTTTATCTGCAGCGTTTATTGAAACATCTTTTTTATTACAAACATCTACACAGTTCAGCTGTAGTAAATAAATATATAAAACATGCATTACGTTTTCTATTTAATAGAAAACGTTATTAAAAGCAGATTTAAACTTTTCAGAACAACATTTTCCTGTATGATTACAGCTGTACGTTCTGGCGTCCACATTTATTCGCACATATAAAATAGTGACCCAGACTGCGTAGGTTAAAATTGATGTTCATGCACGTACAGTATAGACCGAACAATCCAGGCCAGCTGAGGCCTGTTTCCTGTTTAAACCACACGATGGCATTATTTTTAGGCCTGTCTTACGCATTAAAAATAAAAACGCAAGAAAATTCTGTCCCGTTTTGGTCCGGAGGAAGAACCCCGTTGCCATGACAACACGAACAGTCTGTTCCAGCCTCTGGGAAAGTGATGCTTGCTGCTGAATGGTTTGGAGAACAGCTGAGCAGACACCAGAAAAATCGTTGCTCCTTTTGTGTATAAATACCATTTCTTTCAGAGGAGGTGTATGCAGATATGTTGTCATGTAATTAAAAGAAACATAATAAAAACGAACGTCTGTTACCAAGCCTGAAGAAATGATAATGGTCTTATGAAAATTAAACCTTGGTTTTACTGCAGTAGTATACAGTATACAGTACTGTATATGGTATTTGTTGTAAAACAATAACAAATAACAACTAATTTACCACTATACTAATCATATTTTAACCATGATAATTTGGGTAATAATTTGATAATTTGGATGCTATACAATTTTATTATAGTAACAGCATGTTTAGTTTTTACAAGGGTGAGTCTAGTGAAGAAAACATAAGGTAATGTATTACTAGACACCAGATTATTTTTTATTTGCTTTATTTGTTACATAGTATTAAAACCACTATGTTACATATGGAGGTCTTTTTGGCATGCAAGAAGTCATACTAAAGTTTAAGACTACAAATGTCTCTGACACAAATCACACAAAAAGACATTTAAAGGCTCAGTTCAAACAAATGCATCTTGACTGTCTGTTTCTCAAGCATGTGGTGATCAGATGTTGTCAGTATGTGTCAGTACTCTTCATTGCTTCATTGCTCTTTAGACTGGGATTGCTCTTGAAATTAGTTGCCTTACAAGTATGTCATGGCAACTAAAAATAGTATATCTGGTATAGTATATAAATAGTATATATCTATCTACAAATTTAAACTTAGAGCTCAGTTATGTGCTAAAATTAAGTCTGTAAAATCATAGAGGGCAAGAACTTAACTATGTTGCACAGTGTATATATTTTGCCACACACTATGATAAAATCAAGCAAATTGTTTGTTTTAGTCTTTTTTGTAACAAAATAATCAAAGTATGTGGAATTTTGGCTCACAGTTGCATTAGGTAGTTGAGCTTGACTTATGACATACATAACATTCTATCATGTCAGTTTGTTCGTGCCATTAAATTACTGTAAACAAAAGATATACATTTTAGAATCACAGAGTGTGTCTTTACAACACTCAGACTTAATTTTCTTCACCTAGTTTCAAACAGAGACACATACATGTAACAACAAGGACAACACATAATTGAATATTGCCATAATTAAGCATTATACTCTTTTCCAAATGTGCAAGTAAAAACATGTATTGTTTGGTCTTGCATGGTTAAAAGTGCAGAGACTTGGCTACAGTATATGTGTATACTTGTTTGTGTATGTAGGTGCATGAGCATTTTTTTTCTATGAAAAGTCCAGTTATCAGTTTTTATGCCATAAAATACTGGCTTAGCAAGGCTATTCTTGCAGTAGTCTAATACTCTGTCTGCTTTGACCAGCAGGAAGCAGTACAGCATCTCACTTTCTTGTATTGTAGACACCATAAAACACCCGTTTTAGCGGGACACCATTCTCACAAACTCTAGAAAGGACAGAGAGAAAAAGGAGAGAGATTTTCCTCTTGTTTATTTTTTACATTTTCATTATAACGATGCTATTGGGATTCTTACCTTCAAAGTCCACTCGGCCATCTCCATTCAAATCAATGTCTTTTAATATGTCCTCCAGGTCTCTATGACCAACCTGCCCAATATATTAAAATTCAGTTAAAAAGTGACCTAAAAGAACAGAATTGTTTACCAAACCCATTTGCAGTTATTTGCTGTTTTTTATAAATTTTATTTGTGGAACACAAAGAACACATGTTAAGAAGTATTTATGCTGTCCTGTTTCATACTAAAAATATTTTATAGTGACCCTGCCTGTCAAGCTATGAAAGGTACCATAAAGTAGTCCATACAACTCGTACTCTCATCCACATTTCCCTTACAATTTAACCTGTTCCCTACACAATACTATCATATAGCTTTGAAAGACTTGAATGTATTGTCATACAAACTACTTTCACAGTGGACAGATGTGGTCACTATGAACTGCTGTTAAATGGGAATCCAGAATTTTAATACCAGAATTTGAATTTTGAAGTGAACTATTCTTTTAAGTGTATTCACACATGCTTCAAAGAACCAGGCACTTACTTGTTGTCCCAGCAACTTCCTCATAGCTTCTCTCAGCTCTCCTGTGCTTATTTCCCCATCTCCATTTGTGTCAAACTGACAGTAAGTCATAAAGGAAGGATGTAAATGTACATATTTATCCCTGTATATTTGTATATATGTGTGTAAGAGTGAATGACTGTTATTCATCAATCTCCACTGACCTCTTTGAAGGCATTTCTTAGCTCTTTAATGCCAATCATGTCTGCTGTTTCAGCCAGGAGTTTAGGACCCATCAATCCTACAAAGTCCTCGAAATCCACATGGCCACCTACTAAAAAAACACTGACGTCAATATTTCGTAAAAGGCAAATTATTGCTGATAAGTCAACTGTGTGCATACAGAAGCTTACAATTCATGTTGATTTGTTGGCTCAGTTCGATTAGTTCCATTTCGGTGGGCATGTAACCCATAGTTCTCATGCAGTTCCCGAGATCTTTACAGCCGATAAAACCATCCTTATCTTTATCAAACTCCTTGAAAGCATCTCGCAACTCTTCACTCATCAAGACAAACAAAACACATGAAAAGCATGTTAACACACCTTAGTTAAAAGAGGTAAAAATGATCTAGGTTTAATAATGTATGAAAATCAGTATAGTAAGTCAACGTTTAACTAAAAACTGAGTTACATATAAGAATATTTTTGTTGATAAACATGGCTAATTCAGTTTTTACAAGTTTTTAGTAGCTAAAATAACTAAATTCAACTGTTAACTACCAATTAATTCACAAAACAGATGGTAGTTAAACAGAGCAGGGCGGAAAAAAACTCACCATCAATCTCCTCTGGTCTTAACTCTCTATTCTGTTACAACAAAACACAGAAGAGAAGAAAAATGTCAAAACATCAGCAAAGATTAATCATAAAGAAACATCCCAATAAGGAGTAAACCTTAGTCCCTCACATTAAAACAGCTGTCCAGACAACCTAGTTTCTCTGAAGATGGTTTCATTACAAAAAAACCTTTTTTAATCAGTGCGTCCAAATCAGTCAAGGTGCCCATTGTTACCGTGCTACTCATTGTTATTTAAAAACTAGTCTTTCAAAGGCAGACAAAACCTGAATTTAAGACCTGTTTTATAGTCTAAAGAAAAGTAGAGGTGGTTCTGGTCCTGGTCACATGACCGTGGCATTTCTTCAGCGTCACAGCTAACTGGACAAATCCCGGCAACATGTTTGAGACAGTGAAAAAAATCTCCTCACCTAACAGTGACAACCTTTAAAGGCGATAGAGGACAGAGAGGAAGAAAGATAGAGAACAGAACCTGTAGCGTTAACCATTGTGAAGGGAAGGAGTGTAAACATGCCGTCTTTATTGACGTAAGACCAAAATGTTCACGCACACACATGCAAAAACATGCAACCTGAATTGTAGATGAAAAATAAAGGAGACATAATGTAAATACATTGCTTGCACATGTTTACATACAGACAACAAAGTAGCACCAATGATTTTTATGGACTGTATTTAGCCCATATCACTATCACATTGCACGTAGTTATTTATTCATTTGGCAGATGGTTAAATGAAACTGGAGTCACATTAAGCTACATTGTATCAGTATGTTTGTACCCTGGGAATCAAACCCATGATCTTGGTGTTGCTAGATGAGCTACAAGAACAGCATTGCATTACAAAGCTTGTAACATCTTACTGTAGCTGGGTGTAAGGGCCTGTACTACGGAATCAAAAACCCTACCGACCCAACTGTTTTTCTGGGTTTTCATAATTTTTACGGCTGTACATTTTTACACTTTCACAGACACACTCTTTTATAGGTGATGAGGAATAGCAGCACTACAGCTGATACAAAACTTTGGCACACTGTTCATGATGTTCCTAGAAAAAATTAGGAGGACTACACTCATAATAAACCCACAAATCGCAACAATTAAGGTATGCAAACATATGCTTGACTCACTGTTATTTTGGCAGTTATTCCCCCTGCAGAGAGAAAGGGGTTATTCCCTTTTCTCTCTGCATTTTTACAGAGGGTTGTTAAACTCTGAGGATTTGGATTTAAAATCTAATTAAAACCAGGAAGAAATAGACTGTTTTAGATCTTTTTATGAGCCTTACAATAACATGCATAGATGTAAATTAGCAATATTCTACACAATGGTCACAAGATAAACAAATAAGGCCAGAAAACTAGAGAAGTTCTTTGCTTCTATTAAAGACCACAAAACAGCTAACAGCTATCTATTAAAGACCACAAAACAGTTAACATCTTCAGTTTTTTACATTTTAAATAATTCCAATTAAACTTTTCACTAAAAAAATGTTATGCTCACAAAACAAGTTAAAATACAAAACTGTTCAATAAAATGCTGTTTATTTTCATTTATTTGAACAAAAATAATTTTCTGTAGTGGTTGAACCACCTTAAGTCATTACCACATTGCTCTTGTATATAATACAAACACATGAAGTCACGAAACAATGCTTGTTTTATTTATGCCTCTTCACGCAGCCATCTGTGTTGTCACAGATGTATGTGAGACAGGCTGAGAAAGAAAGCTTTCTCATTAATAAAAATAAGCCAACATTTTCCATTCATTCATCATGACAGTTTACTAAACACATTGTGTAGACTGGCTCTTCAGATCTATACACTCCCACAGCAAATATAAACAGACAGGAAGGCAAAGGGAGAGTGCAATAGGTACAGACAGTGAGAGACAATAAAAGACACAGACAAGAATGGAGATATAATCTGTTTTAATAGCAATGGAGTTAATGTGCAATTAATGTGCTCTGCCTCACTGTGCAACCCACCATGCACCCCAAATGGTTTTCAAAAGGAAATTATGAGAGGCAGAAACTATATTCATATTCAAATGATATTCTATAGAAGTTACATTGTGGAAGAATGCATAAGAGTTAGCTTTGGAATTTAAAAGTTAATTGGATCGAAAGTATCAATATGTGTAATGAGTGTATATTAATCTTTATTAATATTAATAAAGATTTTATATTAATCAAATTTTTGCACTCAAAAAATGACAAGTAAATTACATAATTGTTATAATAATTGTAAGTGATGTTTCCCAGCTCATTTGTTACAAAACGTTCTGCATGATATTACTGCATGCATGAGGTCTAAGTGATTTTAAGTGCATTGTTTTTGGGTGGTTACTAGGGTATTCTGAATGGTTGCTAGGGGGTTGATTATGGGCCTGATATGGCTCAGATATATTCTTCAATGTAGGTATATGGGATTTTATTTGCCTGCCTTATCCACTAGGTAAACAATGTACAACTGATCACTAATAGCACACCACTACTTAACACGTCTCAATAATTTATGTCCATAGCACAAACAGTGCAGGATATGTTATGTGGTGAGGTTTAATACTTAATAATTTAATAATTTTTTTAAATAACCCAAAGTATAAACAATAGTAAAAACTATCCATATTTAGCAGACGCACTAATAACCAGCAGTGACATCTGCTATTCAGAAAACGTAGGCGAACCAGAACACATACATATAAAAATAACTGGCATGTCTTTCAAATGGTAAAATAACTCCTGTCTTTTGTTGACAGCACAGAATGAGGTTTCCAGGCTTCCAGTGTCATTATGAATTATTAGTCAGAATTCATAGAGGCTTTAAAATCACTCAAAGAATTGCCCTGAAAGCTGGAATCCATGCAAAGACCGTATGCCCAGATAGCACCAAAAATGCACTGGGCTTTCACTGATAATTACTGCTAAATCTAGGTCACGCAATGAAATGTTGCAAAAACAACCTCCTAAGGAAAAATGGGGCACAACATCTTCAATATATTTGGGGCAAAACAATACAAAATGCTGTAGAACATCACAGGATAATCTTGTTTCTGTAAATTTAGACATCCTAAATTTGTTTCCTTCAATAAATCATATCATATTGGAAAACAGGGCAGTGTGTGGTGCTTCATTATCATAGATATATTTTCCTAGTATTATACAATGACAAGAGAGGAAGAAGTTTATGATAAATTAATTAGAATATAACAAAAGAGTCTGCAGATTAGAGAGAAGAAGGTGTAATTAGGTCAAGAAAGAAGAAAATCACTGTCTGTCTATTTTTCTGTCTGTGTGTGTGTTTTTAAGAGGATGGGTGGAGAATGTGTCTCATTCAAACATGCATATTACCACTGCACAGTCGGAGGCCTGGTCTCTAATACAAACAATCGTTTATAAAGACGGCTAAAAATACCACACACACACTTAACCTCAGTCCTGCACTATCATGGACTTGATATACTTCTGTTTCTAGTGCTACTACTAAAATAAGTTCTGCACTTACAAGAACACAACATTATATTATATTACCATAGCTTGTTGGTTATGTAATGCTAAAGTTTTGTATTGTAAGTACCTGAGAGCCCAGGGACCTAGCTTTTACAAACCTGGTTGCCTACAAGAAAATGGAAATCATTCAGTACTGTAGTACGTATTAATATACCATGGCATTACCATCTGATACTGTCACTGTCATGACTGTCAAGTTGATGTGGTGCTATCATCACTGCCTGTTATTGTGTATTTAACCGTTCAGAAATGTCCCAGCCATGCTTTCATATACAGGTCATGCTATCACATCAAAGCTTACAGAGTGGATTTAGTGGCCAATTAATGATCTTTTAAGTTATGTCAGTCTGTTATCTGTAACACATATACTATAAATGTTGCTTTCTGGCCTTCTTTTTGTTAATTAAAGAGGCAGTTCATTATTTACTTATCGTCATGTTGTTCCAAACGCATACAAATGTCTTTTTCATGGAAATGAAACACCACAAAGGAAAAAGACATTGTGCAGAATGTTTGTAACTGACAGCCTTAGTCACCATTAACTTTTCATTGTATTGATACAAAAGCTGTGTCAACATTTCTCAATATATTTTATCTGTGAAGAATGTAATACATGTGAGGGTGTGTAAATGCTGACAAAATATTATTTGTAGTAGAACTTTCTCTTCCAGATAATATATTTTATCTTAACTGTCCCTTTAAGAATTTCTTTCTCTCTCTTACACACAAACAAACATGTTTATCTGTCACACTACATCCATCTCTATATTCCTCTCGTTTTTCCTGATAAGATGATTCATCTTAGGAAAAAGATTGGGGATCAGATGCCCTTTCCTTCCTCTCCTCTTTTTTATCTATCCCTCCATCCTTATTTTAAACTCTGTGAACTTCAGAACTCAGCCTACTTTATTAATGTGTCAGCTCTCATCCTGTCAGCAGGTAGTCACAAGCTCAACACGCACATTTCAACATAATGAATATACTTATCACACAATTTCTTTTACAATCCTTAATCTTACACCTATTTCCTCTATAGACAATCCTGTACACATAGGCAAAAATTTCACTGCAAAGGCTGTTCCTAAGGTCATAACTCTTACAGTAATAGGATAAGGTTTAGGATTAGAGAATTACTTCAAAGCAGTCATTTCCACCTAGGGGCACTAAAGTAGCTTCCATTGGTATGATTTTTTAAAACCTATAAAACATAAAAATGTATAGTAAATGCTTTTTAAGGAAAGAAAACTAAATAATGTGTGTAAAGTCATTTACGATTGTTGCTTGTCAGACTGTATGAACCTAATTTCAGCTATAACATGTCACACTGTAGGATCTCAGTTCTCATTGACTGAAGGATAGTAAAGTGACTTATGCAGAAAGACATGTCTGGAGTTTTACGTTCATCTTATTAGTTCCAGATTTGGCTTTGTCACACTAGAAGCCACACTGCAGGATTGAAAATTTGAAAATCGCAATGGTCATTAATTAGCTGTAGGCGAACATATCAAACTAGCAATCACAGACTTCAGATTCTTGCCGAGGGTCATGGGAATCTTTCAGAATTTTAAAAAATGGTCAAATCAAGGCCAAAATCATCAGTGTGACCCCCGCTTATGTTTTCTACATTTGTGTGGATGATATTATTACAGTAAATAGTTTTTACAGTAAATTTATAGTAATGTTTTATTGTACACTTAGCAGGATCTTTGTACAGTTTGAGGGTACATAAAGCAGAGGAATGCTGAGAAACATTGATTTCATGTCATACGAACATACATAAAAGAGTAAAACCAGTAAGACCTGTGAAGATGCAGGAAGATGAAAGTATCTAATTAACCTTTAAACACCTCATGACTGAGAGAACCTGGTGAACTGTCACTCAGATTAATGACCATTACACATGATGTGAGTCACGCCCACATATAGCATGATAGTCTGTATGGATAACCCTTATGATATTATATCTATTCTGTTTAAATCAATCATCAACATTTTGCATATGGATTTTTACCTAATACAAATGGGTGTCCATTCAGTGAGGTATCACAATAGCTCATACAGAAAAGCAAAACCAAAATACAATGATACCTGATATTCTCTAATCTGTACTGTCATTGCTTTTAGCTGAGTTTAGCTGAGTAAGTGTGTGTTTAAGTCTGCAACACTGTACATAAAGATCCTTGTCCATAATGGGGCCAACAATCTTTAAGTAAAAGGATGAGCTCACAACATCAATACTTAACAAATGATAATGACAATGACATATTGCCGTTTATGTTTAATAATTTAGCAACATTCTCTGATTCTCAGCCTCGGAAAAACATGGGGGAATATTGTTGGTCTAACATTTGATTTGATGTTGTAATTTACATTTCTTTGTGTACCTACATTCACATACAGCCTACAATAACGTAATGTAAACAAATAAATATGAATTTATCAATTTCATCCTCTTGATCTTTTCTTTTATTCTCTTTTTCTTCTATCCCTCTCATTTGTGACTCTAGATCAAGGTAAGTGTGACCTCAGAACACACATTGGCAAGAAAAAAGGGAGAAGAGGCATTTTTGACAATAGATACAAAAACCTATTAAGGGAATGACACACATGCATCTATATATAAAGGAACAAAAGGGTGTAATGCTAAAAATAGCACTGAAGAGAAAGGGAGACCATATCTGGTTTGCCATTAAATAGATTTATGGTGGAAAAGAACTGCTTTGTCATTTAAGGACATTTTTGTCGTTCTTGTTTTGAATACTCCGTCAAGGCATGTGTTAGGAATTCAGACACAAGGATAGAGAATGTGTCACCCCTGTGATCTCAACCCTATTACACTGCGTTTCTGGTAAATTGTGAGTTTACACACACACACACACACACACATGCACACACACAGTGAGAAACAGAGACTCTAGGCCAGCCTCACTGATTCATACAGTGTCTGATGCTGACAGCCCAAACAACATACTTGCAAGCAGAAGGTTTTTCCAGTAAAATGAAATTCCCCTGTGTATGCCAATGAAATTCTCCAACATTTTGGTCATGCATAACACAATATAGGCAATAAAAATGATGATTGACTGGCGGGGTAGCAAATTAGACAAAAACAAAATATACACACAAACGATGCATAATATTTGTGGTTTACTCTTTACTCTTATTAAGATTACAAAAATGTACAAGGACTACTGCAGCATATAAACAAAGACAGATGGAGAGTGTGGACAGCTCTGACCTTGAAGCTCATAATGGGTCTGTTTTGCCTATATTTTATAACTCGCCAGAGGTTTATTTTACCCCTTTAATCCCAATTTGCATATCACAAATGGACGTTTCAGTTTTGTATAAACAGGATCTCTTCTTCCATTAATATTCTGAATGTCTACTAACAAAGGAACACCAGACTGTCCAGAGCTCATCCTTCTAGAAATAGCTGTTTTATTATTTATGCAATTAATTCACAGCTAATACTTGTTTACTGTCAGAAAGCATTGTGCTTATATCCATGCACATGAGACACAGATCAAGTATCCTATACGCCAGACTGAAAAACATGTCCTTTTATCGTGCTCCAGTGGCTTTAAAGGCCCTGCCCACTTGTGGAATCTGAAAGGTCCCATTTGAGTTTAATAGCTTTGTGTAAATATAGTCTAGAGTTTATTTTAGTCAAACCCATTAGTCGCGTATGGTCTGGCCTTACCTGTCCAAACACTGAGCTGAGGAACGGGCGCAGATTGAAGTCTGCCTCAGAGGATGCTGCACTGGACCTCCCTGACCTCCGGGAGGAGCGGCTGGAGGACGCAGGCACCGGCGAGGATGAGGCGGTGGAGGGCGGACACGCCTCGCTGCTCGTTGACGACGCCGGTCGAGCCCGATCCAGTTGGGGTGACTCAAAAAGAAGAGCCGTTTCGTCCCTGCATTCGGAGAAAGATTGTGTCCTAGTCGGCATGCGAGCGACATGAGAGTGTTTGGGTCGGGGCTCTTGGAGCAGGTCGTCCCGGGTGGACCGGTGGCGGTGATGATGATGGTGATGATGGTGGTGGTGATGATGGTGTCGTCTGGCTGTCTTGCGCTCCCTTCCACCTGGCAACTCCGACAGGTCCTCCTTGCTGTGAGCCGTGGAAAGCGCGTGTCCGTGGGAGTGCTGTGGGTGGCTCTTTTCTGCGCTATTCCGGTTACCGACCAGTGAGGGGTGACACAGGGGTCTCCGTGAGCTCGCATCGCAATCCGCCGTCCAGAAGGAGTCATCTAAGGCGGTTTCAGCCCCAGACACCGCAGACGCAGCTGCTGAACGCGCATGATGTATTCGACGGGCTTCGGGATTATTGGGATGATGAGCAGCTCTCCTGGTCGGTGCGGAGGTTCTCAGCAAAGAGGTGGTCGATTCGCTTTTGGGTAGCGTAAAACTCATTCTCAGCCCAGTAAAATGCCCTTGAAGGTAAAGGTTCACCTCCGAGGTTTCACATTTTTATCATGCGAATAAAACAGCCCGGTCGGGAGGTTGAGAGTCCATCGGAACCTGCTCGATGGGCTTAAGGAAATGATGCAGTTGAGATCTTCTCGAAGTTGGTGCCACCTGATTGCTCTCTAAAACGGCATAGCGCTATTCTGGTAGGACGCGTAGGTAAAGGGAGATGGGCTAGGATATAAACCAAAAAAGAGAGAGAGAGCGGACTCGGGGAACGTATGGTGTGCATCATCAGATGCCAGTGTGTGTGTGTGTGTGTGTGTGTGTGTGTGAGACCTCCGGGCGTGATGAGACACAATATATATGCAAAATCAATGGACCCATCAAAGCAATTGATTCAAAACATGGCAATGGGAAATATTTTTATGTTTCTATACGCTTCATTGAGATATTTATTCAAAAACTTCCTATGTAAAAGCTACTTATTTGCAGAATAAAATGGGATGCTGTGTGAGAAATTTATCAGACGAAACAGAATTCATGTGGACCATAAATTAGCCCCATTAATTTACACGTGAGAGGAATCTCATAGCATGATTTTTATAGTTTAAAAATTCCACTATTCTGAATATGTTGTTTCTCCCTGGGGTGAGAAAGTTTTCAGAACGCATCATGTTGAGAAGTTCTCCTCTCCCACCCACAGATTTTCACTTGATTAAACACTGCATCCCCCACCGAACTTCCTGTGTAGGACATCCCAGCCTCAGGTCATTTTATGGTTCATTTATTCTCTATGAGAGAAGATAATCTGCATAATACATGACATGTTAACTTAGAAATCCACCTCTGCCATGTTGATATTAGTCTTATTTCTAAAAGTCTCCATTTTCATAGACGTCTACACACACAAACATTGACACAAAGCAGTTTACTCTTATGTACTCGTTTCCACTTATGTTCCATGGAAGGGAGAAACATATGCATTTGGGGCAACATGTAAATGATGTATAAAATACTTATGTAATTAGTCATGTTAGAGTTGCTATTTTTGGTTATTTTTGAATTCCTGTAAAAGAGAAATTATAGTCTATTTACACAATATTAAAATTTATAATTCTGACCAGATCACATGAAACTTTTCTAACACAAATCTCGTTCTGATCATTTAGGCAACATGTTCTTTAACTTTTAGTCCTAACATTTTTCACATTTCAAAATTAAAATTTAATTATTTTATTTGGTGTGCAACTCAGCCATGCAGTGTTACTAGAGTAAACATTGTTCTGTTTATCAGGGCCTTTATTGAAGCACAAACCATGAACACCTGTCGGCTATAGCCAAGGTAATGTGCCCTGCAGTCTTCATAGCTGCTGTAGACTGTCGCTCCAGTATGTTGTACCCCCTAACAGCCATCATAATTGTCTTTATCAGACACTGCTCTTGGTAAAAGGTTTTTTACCAAGAGCAGCTCTTTTGTGTTGACAAAAGCTTTGCTCCTCCAATTAAGTATCTCAACCTTAACCTTTAAAATAATAAGTAGACACATTCAGGCACCCCGTCGCCCTATTGTAATGAGTGCGAACTACTCTAACTCCCCCTTGCGTCAATGATGTGATATTACAAAAGATATAAAAGGCCAATCCGTGTTAGCACACTGTAAATCAAATCAGTGTGGTACAATATACACGACTTTTCTATATATTTAAATATATTTTATATTTTGTCTACCTGGCAAAGAAAGAAGATCTGGATTTGTCATCACATTCTACAATTAAATATTGTTTTCTTGACCAGTTTGTCAAGACTGTACATGACTGTACATGATGATTACAAAACCAATAATACTCATAACAGAAAAACTATTCCATGCAAATGTCTCATTGTATAACTTTTATTTGAAATTGAATATTAGATTTGCAACCTCTGCAAAACACTATCTAGAGAACAGATATGGACTGTAGGTGGATTTCATTCATCTTGCTCTACCCTCTGTGTTAGCAAAAGAGGTTAGTTATGTAAATCTCTGGTCTGATAATGGCTTTTGCAATTCTACCCTGTTATCTGCCACCCCCATACACAAATCTTCCAAAAATTCAGCGTATTGCTTTAATGTTTGTAGAATGTTAGAAGTGCCAGGTATATTAATGGAAAGAAGCAAGCCATTAAATGTAAAGATAAAGATTTTTTTTCTCTAACACACAACACAATCAAAGGCTTATTTGCATAAATACATAAGTACGACTATATTTGTTATACTATTTGTTAACCAATAGAAATGTTGGCATAAAGGACAAGATGCACCTACCACATATTAAATTAGTTCTTTATTAAATCTACAGAGTCACTCATCCATTGCAAAGTGAGTCCATGGCACACCATTTGGAAACATAGAAGTAGGAACATTGTCATAAAATTGATTAGCAACTCCAAAAGTCACTCAATGATATAAAACGTCACTTCTCACGAAACTCTCTGTAAATGGTCTCTCTTCTTACAAAAGGAATGTACCAATATCAATGCGACAACCACGAAAGCTCTGTTTACAAGCAGTACAACAAAGCACAATTAGGCTGAACCTAGCACATAATAACAGCCAAAATGTGTTTTCCGAAAACAATAAGCGCCACGTCCCACTTTTGTTTCACAGAGATACAAAGCGCAACGCATTTTTACTTGAAAAAGTGGATAGCAGGCTGATTTGATGTGCTCTCATTCTTTTTCATCAGAACGACCCTGGCTTAAGTGTGGCAAAATACCACTAGTGCGTTTAATGGAGGCCGTTTAACACAATAGCTGTTAATGCTCACAGCAGTACCGCATCTGCTTGTGCCTGTAACTGCAGTATGTCGTTTTACGACTGTTTAACTTAGACTACGTAAGCCTAACCTCAGTAACAATGTGCAGACCACTGTGCTTCTTATACAGTCCTACCTGGCTGTAGCAATCAGGGTGAATAAAAGTGCATTTTTTCATGTGCGGTTGACGGTCAATGCTCGAGGTGAAATGATAACATAACATAATCATTGGGTATAATGAGACCCTGCCAACCGCAGCTGACTTGCAAGAACAAAATAAATGACTGGTGAAAGCACTCGAGGGCTTTGTCTGAAGCAAAGGTCTCCAGAAGGTTTTTGCTAGACGCGTAGTGGTCTGTAAACATTGATAATGTACAATAGTGATGGTACATCAGTTTCTACTGCAGCAGTGCTAAGTCTGATACAAATACATAAACTAGAGGAGGAAATTGATGTGCTTATCCTCTTATACTATCCTTCCCATCTCATACTGATAATTCAATGGAAATCATCCCATTTGTGTTACACCTATTTCAACTCCTGCCCCTCAGCGTCCAGGGGTGAAGATATAATCCAGCGCCTGTCTCTCAGCTGCGGCCACATTTGGATGCCAGAGGTCCACCATGAATACGGCTCTAGGGCCATCTTCTGCAGAACCTGAACACACATATACAAATTCATGAAGTTGATGGTAAATACCAGGTAGATTTTACCATTTACAATGGAAAACATGAACAGCCCTTGCCCAAGCAGAGCTCATTGCCATGGTTCATCAATGCTGTGTAGTTTTTAGGGTGTTGCCAGGGTAGTTGCTAGAGTGTTCTGAGGGGTTGCCAGGTGGTTATGCATGGTCCATATCCATGTCTCTATTATATTTTGGTGCCTAGATATGGTTCAGGCCCCTCCTTCAAAGTCTATGGGAATTTTGTTGCTCATTTTATTATCAAGTCTGATCACTTATTTATAGAGTAACAGCCTGCCTGTTAGAAGAAGTCACATTTAGGTTATATGAAGTCATCATTTATGTAGCACTAATGGTGCAAGACGAGTTATGTGCTAATGGAATATATTTAGGGTTATGCATCTGAACTTGTATGAGCAAGTATGAGTAACAGTATGAGCAATAAAGCTTGCCTTAGCAAGCTCTGCTAATTAAAGACACAGTTCACCCAAAAATGAACAATTTTCCATCATTTACTCACCCTCATGTCATACAAAACCTTTGACTTTTTCTTCTGTTTAAGAAGATATTTTGAGAACTGTCTCAAAACAATTTGAGTGGTTTTGTGTTCATACAATAGAAGTTAATAGGTGCCAGTTCAATAATGTTGGGTAACCACTGTACTGGAATGACATGAGGGTGAGTAAATGATAGAAGAATTTTCATTTGTGGGTGAACTATCCTTTTAAATTTGCTTGATAAATGTTGAATAAAAGGCCTAAACAAACCCCTACCTTTTACACACATTACTTTACATTCTCTCTTTCTCTTTCTTTCTTTCTTTTCTCTCTCTCTCTCTCTCTCTCTCTCTCTATATATATATATATATACACATAACTTGTCTCTTACCATCATGAAACGCAGTGTGAAGAAAGGAGTCGTCAAACAGCAGGCAGCTTCCCTCAGACCAGCACTGCGGCTCTCCACCAACTACCAACTCACAACCAGGGGGCACCTTCAGTCCTGCACACAAATAAAATGGCTATACCTTAAACAGGCTCATAGACTCCTACCCATATATTGCTGCCCTCACATATATATGACACATACACTATAAGTCAAAAGGCTGAACACACTTCGCTGATTTTATGTATAAGCATAAATATTACAATGGGCACCATATTAAACAAGTGGGCAGCATACAAAGTAACCCTCATCAAACAGGTTGAGAAAATGCCAAGCTTATGGATGCCTACAATAAACAATCTAAAAACATTTTTTGTCATACACTTACTTTTTT
The DNA here is from genome assembly GCA_036877585.1 of Botia kubotai. NCBI lineage: Eukaryota > Metazoa > Chordata > Actinopteri > Cypriniformes > Botiidae > Botia > Botia kubotai. The sequence goes on along the minus strand of JAZGTI010003644.1, from coordinate 6,234 downwards.
TATACTTATATTTTCTCTGCTATATCTATTGACTATTATTCTTTGTGTAAAATGTGTAAAATTGTAATAACAAAGAATGGGCAAGTCACTCCCAACGTTTTTATTGGTAGAGTACGTATAGTTACATCTTTGATGTTTCCTTTCTTACCAAGGTGGCAACGCAGTCGTACGTTGGTGGGGCCGTAGTGCTCAGTGATGGTGGCTCCTGGACTGAGCACAGAGAAGCAGGCATTGCCAAACACATTATTAGCAATAAATGTACGTAACTGCCCAAGAACCCTCCATGTCCGTGGACAACGCCTGGCATTCAGCACCATCGGAGTACCCTGGTTCACCAGATAGAAGGTCCACCATTGGCCACGAGCTGTGCTATTAGCCTTCCAGCCTGGTGGAAGCGAGGAGACAGTCCGATTGGATGGTAGCCGGTACACACTCTCAAATTCAGCCAGCAGTGCAGGAAAACTTCTTTCCAAAACCTCCACGTCGTGCTTCTGTGCCTCTCGTGAAAAGAATGGAGCAGAAGGAAGATCTGGCAGGAAGAAGACCTCTGGTTTCTGGATGGAGGGGCGACTGCATAGTAAGTAACGCCCCTGCTCGCGTACACCCTTGTGCACACGGCCCATTCCAGACCAGGTGTAGCGTTTGGCATACTCCTGCAGGTTGTGGTAGAGTCGCTGGTTCAGGCTGTCACCAGGCTTCGCACAACGGAAGCACTCAGGTGACTGGCAGTAGGCAAAGCCGTTAAGCTCTTCCTCACTGACTCCGCCTCCTCCAACCCCACCCCCTTGACGAAGTTTCGACGAACCTACGCGGGCCATGAGGTCTGAGCTCAGGACTCCACCAGGCACTGCGCTACCACGTGACTCTGGGGTGAAGCCGCCGCGGAGCGAAGGAGCAGCGTGCTCGCACCCCATGCGGTAGCAGTACCAGATAAACAGGAGGGCGAGACAAAGCACAGTGCCTAGAGCACTGGACTCACACTCCCGTACTGACTGCATGCCGCCTGCCACCCATTCCCTCATCTTCTCTAATGACCATTCCATCACCACATTGAAACACACACTGACGTACACACACAATCAGACAGACATCTGAGCTCTAAAGTGGCTGATGGAGACTGTCTCTTTCACACTTATTTGCTGGACTGTGCATTGGACTGCCTGACTGGGTGATTCAATAAGGCAATATGGCATCTGACTGGTCTTTTAAACCATTTTTGTCTAAAAGCATCATTCTATTTTATATTGCCACGTCATCAAACAGCTCACTGGCCTTTTGTGATATCACTCTAGTTTAGTCATGGGGTGACAGCTTTGGTTAGTGCAAGCGAGGATTCTTCTCTCTGTATTGTTGCATTTGATAACGTTGACAGCGTTCTGTCGTGATGTACTTCAGCTGCTTCTTGGCTCCTCAGCACAGACAAACACAGAGAGACACTGTGCACCTCAGGTCATCTGGGAGACAGAGAGAAAGAGAAAAGGAGATATAAAGGGCATTTCATGGTGAAATGCAGCAGAAAATATCACCACGGCATACAGCGACATCACAGCGTAGAGACAAACTGCATCACACCTGCCTTGACAGCCCGGTTTGACCACATGATCATTACTAAACACCACCCACACACATTCCAGCCAAACTTCCCCCTCCCCACACACCCTCACTGACAGACAAGCAGCTTTACACTGACAGAGACTGCAGCACACACATGCATGGCATTTTAAATGTAGTCTTTGGAACACAACTCTGCTCTGCAATTGCAAACATCATGAAAATTCAAAAAACAAATACATATATGCATACAGTACAAATTAAGCATGCAGGTAACAAAAAGCACAGACAAGTATATCAGACCAACCTCCAAGGCAGCTGACAAAATTGACTACAGCCCAGTTGCCTGACAAACAAGGGAATTGTTGCTTTACTGTTGCATTATCACGCCTTAGAAGGAATGCTCCCCGACAGGCTAATAGAGATGAACGACAAAAACAGACTAAATGTTTATGCCACTATTTCACGGCGGCTGTCAACAAAGACAGATGGGATCTACGAGAGTGGAACAGCAGGGGAATGCGTACAGTAATAGCCAAATACATAACACAAAGGAAGAGAAACCCAAGCCACCGAATGCAACATTTACAATAAGAAACTGAACATGCAAAAACACGATCAAATGCTTTTTGTCTCACCCGTTAATGCTAAAATGACATCCAAAGACGCGCATTCAAGCATATATTTACCAAAACAATATTTATCGCTGAGTACACTTATTTTTTAACAGATTGTAAACGGCTGTTCAGCCCAGCACAAGCAGTTCTCGTCCGTATACCTCGCTGTCAGACACCTCCCTTTAGCTATTTCATTGCAGTTTCTAGTTCTTCCCTTACGTTCGTAAAACACTGTCAGGCGACGTCCATAATGCCGAAGACAACCGGGCAGAAAACAAATATGACAGATGTCCGACAAAAGCGATGAAATATAACAATACTAAGACTAAGACGCTAAATGCATCAGTAACTGCTCTAAAGACATCGGCAAGTGAAACGAAGGCAAACAATTATAAAAAATTATGATACTCCTACCAACAATATAAAAATAAATAATAATAACAATAATAATAATTATAATAATACTACTTCTACTACTAATAATAATAAAAAGAATGTATTACCCTTGCTTTTCAATCGATCTTCCCCTTTATAAATATTACTGATGACCGATTACTGATGCATGCAGTGTCGTAAACCGCATAAAAGAAGGGGGGTCACGGTCAGCCATCCGCCCACCCACCTGTACTGCTGCCCACGTAGCCTTTCTTAGATGTTTAAAGATGAACACCGCAGTGCACAACAACTAAGTTATCACGGACATACGTGACTAATAACAGAATACAATCCCCTTTGAACGCTTCTACCACATTGCAAAGGATTGTCACAGCTTTACTGTCATTATTTTATTATTGTATAACATTGAACTTATTAACAAGTGACATCTCCGTGGCCTACAATTCCCATAATGCTTATCGGCCGTCAAATACACAATTTCCAATGACGTCATCCTCGTGAGAGCTTAGCACAAATCACTACAAATGAAATTGTAATAAACCTAACGGTCTTTCAATGCTAGAGTCCTTGCTTGATATATTCCTGGCCTAGGTTATAGCCTTTCTGCCAGACATAGACTAGTTAGTGGGAAGTCTGCGTGACAATGTTAGCTTGTAATTAATCGACTGAAAATAAAAGGCCTGCGGTCATATGAATTGCAGCTGCCACAATATTACAAAGCAAAAATAAAATATTTAGACAGACAACGTTTGAACTTGCCTTCAGGTAACGCTTGATGAACAGACTCTGAACACACCTACCCTTTTGCAGCCCTCAGAGTGAACCTTCTCTACTGGGGCGCTGCTCGCAATTTTGGGCCCTATGACAAAATATGTGGTTGGGCCCCCCTAGTAGTGTTATTACTAATAAAGCAGATCTCTGGGGGCCCCTAAAGGGTGTGGGCCCTTAGAATTGTCCTAACTCCCCCCGTGCCCCTGCTTCTCTATAACACAATTTACTGTTGAACTTGGCGGGACTGTTGCTCAAAAATTGTTTGCATGAATTTAAGTGAAAGTATAAAAGTAAAATTGGAAAACATATGTATATACGCTATTTTGTTTTCATACTAGGGCTTATACATACTTTGACCTAAAGACGAATTTGCAGCCTCGATGGATAGAAGTCCAAACATTTTGAAGTGGTCGAAACAAATACATCTATGACATCTTAATAAATGTACGTTATATCAAGTGAAATAAAGTTCAGCTATCCTCATAATATCACTGTTAAAGTATTAAAAAGTGTGAAGTGTGCACAATTTCGAAAAAAGCTACTAATAGCCTAACATTCAAACATGTAATAGTCATCTGTTTGGACACATTGTATAGAAACTTTCCACAATGTGGAGTTTTATAAGGAAGCATGACGTTCCTCTTATGCACTGTTAAAATCATTTGTCAGGTACCCTAGTACTTAATTCAATTACTCAGAGTAATACCAGCACGTCCATCCTTTACAGTGGATGCGCAGAACTGAGCCCATCCTCAATATGAATATGGTATGAAATATGAATATGATATGAATTATGAAACAATATGAATATGACATATGAAAAACAATATAAATGACAAATACACCATTTACAACAACAATTTCAGCAGTCCAGTTTAGAAGCGACCTCTGCGCCTTTACAGTTGTAGGCGTCCAAACAAAGAAACGGGGAGTTAATTGCATACTGTTCTTGTGCTCTGGAATAGTGTTAAAATGATAACGCAAAGAAACCTGTCTGTTTCGGGTCAAGTTAAAATGGCCAAATGAAAAGAAAGGGTTTGCTATTCTGGTGATATGTATTTTAATCATCTGCGTGACTCGCCTTAACTATTGTTTTGACGGACTTTAAGTAAAAAAAGCAACAGTGGCAGCCGATTCAGAAACCTGTTCAGATCGGTCTGTGACTGATGCAGTCTAGGCTATTGAGAATTTTTTTTTACAGAATCCTATACAGAAATCCTAATACAGAAGTATGCATGGGGATGGTACGATCTCATTACAGTGTTTTACTGTAAAACTTTAACATTTGTGTTTAAATCGATCAGCTCCTCATCTTTTGATATCAAACATGCAGTATGCTGTAAAGTGTAACTTTTTCTTGTATGTAAATAATTTTTTTATTTACATTATAAATGTAAATACCGTGGAATAGCTAGTTTACATCGTGTACATTTCAGGACACGAATGGCTAAAAAGATCAAACAGCCACCTGAACGTACACAGAAACTGTTAAGTATTATCATGGGCTTGTAATCCATCTCACACCAGTCTCTGTCTTTCCCGTAGTGTGACCGCAAAAGCGTTCATTAGGAACTGCTTTAAATAGAAGTCCTTTAAATATTGGAATTTCAGATTTATCTTTATTAATACTTAAGTAAAAAATGTATATATATATATATATATATATATATATATATTTGTTGAGAAGAGTGTGTTTTGGGGATTAAATACAATAACAGAAGAGAGAAAAATATTGGTCAGAAAGCGATCATGTTTGTAAGGCAATTTATTATCTGCTGGTCAAAGAGAAGAACGGATATTAAATGTTTATTGTTTAATTATAGGTCAACTAAAAATGTGTTCGTTTTCAAATATTCTTGTTTTTCCTGTTTACCCACCCCCTTTACCAATTCATCAAAAATATCAAGCTCTTAATAATTTCTCCTTTGAGATATACTGCCGTCGGGTGGGTCAGCTGTAGATGGCGCCATTGCTTGTTTCCTTGTGTTACGCATCAACAGGCAATTGTCAGACGGTTGTTGCGATGTACTTAGTGTTAAGCGTTTAGGGTAAAGCAGTTAAAAACAAACTAGTAATAACATCCATAAATATGTACAAATTTTCATTGAAATAGACTATTTTACAAATTGTCCTTAAAGTAAAAAGTAATTCTTAATTCAACCTTTCACTCAAATTGTAATGCTAATAATATAACAAATACAAGCTCATTTTAATAGTGGGCTTAGATTTTCGAACGTCTTCTATTTGTGGTCTGGCTCCATATTGTGTGCTCTTTCTCCTCTTCTGCCTCAGGTTTTCACTCCCCCTCACCATTCTTTCCCTGTAGGTGCTCAATGGATTGGTGTTCCTGGGTTCCTTCTGTGGTTATGAGCTAGCTCATAACCTATAAGGACATCTGCCTCGGGTGAGTTTATTACAGCCCACTATCAAGATGGCTAGAGAGAGCGTCCTTATTTCCTACGTGCTCTCTTAATTTTTGCCACAGCTCTTTAAAGAGAGCCCAGAATCACCATTGCAGTAACATTCAGAACAGTGAGTGTTCAATTTGACACCAAGAGCTCCTTTAAAAATGAAATCTGTCACATTCCAATACCTTAGAGAGTGATAAATGACCATTTCTGTCCTACTGTGTTTCTCTTTTAGACAGTTATTCCAAAATGAACAAAGGACCCTGTTAAAAAAAGGAGATACAGTGACATTTGAGAAACTAACAGATACTCTTGAGACCATTGCAGAACATGGAGCAGATGCGTACTACACTGGGGACTATGAAAATGTCTTAGTCAGTGATATACAAGGGGCAGGTAATCATACATTTAATTCTTTGCAGTTGTGACTCAGCTGTGTTTATAAATATAGCTACATGAATTCTGTGCATTCAAAACAGGCTTGAATGTTA
>JAZGTI010003643.1:13758-30590 GCA_036877585.1 Botia kubotai | reverse complement strand
TTCTATTTACCCTCATAGTTTTAATTCAATAAATCCCCTTTTTCTTAACTGTACGTGCGTCTGTCTTGTGTTGGTAATCAGAGGCTCTACAAGTTACCTGAGTCTCACAAAATCAAACCCCCGTATTCTTCACACTCTCTCTCAAATTCTCCTTCCATGATTATTTATTTATTAATAACAATTAAATTGTTTCTTATTAGTGTTTTTATTAGTAATATTATTCTTCATTGTCCTGGATACCTTCTCTAAATATGTATTTCACGATTCACATATATTATAGATTATACAATACAGCAATTGCTTTTTATTCAGCTGCGTTTGCCACAATAGAGACAATAAAGCTATTACAATACACACATTCAAACAATCACAAAATACGCTGCGCACTTATTATTATTATTATTATTTTTTTTTTAAATGATCACACAGGGATCAGACTATACTTTTCCTACCCGTACCACGCCGTCCCTACCGTTATGATCACACCAGGGATCAAACTCTACTTTCCCTACCCGTACTACACTGTCCCTACTGTTATCTTCGGGAGTGGGGCCACTCCTCCCGGGACCTTCCCCCAAGCCCTCTTTGATCACTCGTCAGTGATGCTGGTCCTCCAACCTACAGCCCCGTGAGACCTCACTATCTCACCACAACTCTATTCACTTCTTTACTTTTCTCTTCTCTCTTTTCTCATAAACTCTTGTAGTAAAAATATAACATTAATAGCAGCATGTATTTAAAGAATTATTCAACCGTTCTCACTAATTTAGCTATGTTGATCTACCATTTCACTTACATTTACATTTACATTTAGGCATTTGGCAGACGCTTTTATCCAAAGCGACTTACATTGCATTATACTACACATTGACCACTATACATTAAGTATGTGCAATCCCTGGGATCGAACCCATGACCTTGGCGTTGTTAACGCCATGCTCTAACCACTGAGCTACAGGAAAGCTCAAACATCAAACAATTTAAAATAGCCAATAGCAGAATTTGATGAAACAGGTTTCTGCTTACCTTTTAGTCTGGCGCGCCGTTGATGCCGCTGTGATATGATGGATCAACACCCCTCTCCCCCTTTTCCGCGTCGGGGTCACCAATTTGTTGAACTCCGTGCTCTTGAGTTCTCTGCGTGTCGAATAAAAAGAGTAGGAGAGGATATATGTTTGCCAAATAAAGTATAATTTTATTGATAAAAGCAGTTGAATAATTCCTTTACAGAAGTCTGGGTCACAGCTGTCCCTCACGTTACACAAAGCTATGCGAGTCTAACGTCGGGGCAGTCCGCAACTGCTCGCCTTTCCCTCGACCCAATTATTTATACACATCAGTAAACAGTCGTTCCATCTCAGGCAGGACTTGAAGGAAATCCTTGCATTCTTATCGCTCTCTGCAAGTTCTGCCCCTCGCGCCCCAGATGCAGTTCCTCTTTTTGTGGGTCTCATGATATATGCTGGAACACACTGTGCTTAGCCTTTCACATACATTCTCCTTTGTTCCTGGAAACTTAACAAACTGTCAGACTCATTTCAACATACTCAGTCATCATTTCCTTCATCGTTTTGTATTTGTGTCATGCTTTGGTGCACTGACCTGAAACTTGATAGGTGTCATCACAGGCATGCAGAGTCAACAATATCAAATTTTCCTTGGTCGGTGTAAAATATAATGATTGTATAACCCAGGTAACTAACCAATAGATTCAGACAGGGGATTAAATATACAGAAAACAATAATGTATATGATATATGAATGTGAACAAATTAAATTAAAATACATGTAATAAATGCGAGTTAATAGTATATTAACTCACACGCTATTGGTCACATTTAAATGTAAACGCTAATGGTTACACTTAAAGCATGTCTCACCTGGCAAAGCCGCCAATTAAATTGCGTTGAATGACGTCAGTAGATGTTCACTGTTAGAGAGTTTCTTTTCTTCATGAGCCTCTGATGTGAAAGTACAAGTAAATTAAGGAAACTGTCTTTGTTAAAGAAAAACGATGCATTCAGAGAGAGACAATTTATCACACAGAGTATATACATAAATGTTAATTGATGTGTTTTTATTGGGTTGTGCTATTGAATATGTACTGTATGTGTTATTAAATACTAATTGCTGTTGATGTGGCCAGGTTTTTTCTTTACTCTTGTTCCATATTTGTTCTCTTGCTGTATGTGCTCTGGATGGAATCAACTGCTGCGTGTAGTAATTCCAAACTGTCTCAACTCTTCCTATATCTGCGATGGTGGATTGAGACTGGCGAGACACCTGATGAAGCTCTTGTGTAAATCCTCTCTGTTTTGCAAAGACGCAGAAACTGAACTTACTCATCTTCAACCAGTAGGAGTGAAATTGCACAAAACAACTCACCCATCCAAATCCGGTATAAACCCTAAAGACTGAAATTAACATCAGTTATTGGATTTTGGAACTGAATTTATGAACTGATTTTTAATTCCTCAGTTTCTTCTGGTAATTTCATTGAGGAAATTGAAGACTTCTGGTGATTTGAATATTTTTGTTATAGACAAAATGTAATTTTGTAAAAAAAAAGTGATTTTGTTGATGATCTTTCTGACATCCATGTTCATTATGTGGGTTAAGGGTAACAGGTTGAGTAAAATAAAAATCTGATTTAAGAGCCACCTATGGTCACTAAAAAAAGAGAATTGATTGGGATGAGATTGGATGCTTCAGTGCAAAGGGTTAAAAATCTATTTTTTAGTTTAGTTAGATTGTCAACTGCACATTGCCAAAATACTGTCACGGGTGAAGAATCGCACGACAAGGCAGGCTGAGTAACAAAAGCCCCGGAGGGTGGTTTTATTACAATAATAAATGTGAACAGAAGTGCAGGGGTAATGTGGGACTGGCGTGGCTCGTGCTCTCGGTGCTGCTCGTGTCAGTGCAAGGTGGGTGTCCAGGCGTGCTCCGAAGTGGGCTGTCGGTCACTCACTGCTTTCTGTGCGAGGGGAAACAAACAGAGAGAGCTGGTTAGTGCAGTCACCATCAACCGTGCGAAGTTGAGATCGCTCTCCTTCATCGAGGGCATTGGCGGCGTTTAAAGCCGCCCGCTGATGACCGGCAGCTGTGACTGATCAGCTGGTGATGAGGATGAGCAGCTGTGGTGCGTTGGTTGCCAGGGTGATGCTGGTGAGTCCAGAGACACTCGTCACAATACTAACTTACCATCCTGAACTACAATTCACATCGGCCCCGTACAAAGGTCTGATGAGCTTCCTGTTTGCCACCTTCAGTCTATTAGCTGCCCTATAAAGCCCAGGACTACAGTTCAGTCAGTGCAATGTCTTGTTTGCCATGTGTTGCATTTCAGAGTGTTTCTCCGTACTGCTTTTCCGGTACCACTTGGACTGTTTATCATTTTTGAACCTTTGCTGCCTGCCCCTTGTTTTTGATTTGGATATTGTTGTTGATTGTTTGCTGCCTGACCCGACCATCGCCTGTATTTATATTTTGCTCTTGTCTCGCCTTCATTGCTCTGTCTGCCGGTTTTTGACCTTTGCCTGTTTACTTATTGTGATTGTCAAACCGCTGCATATGGATCCCGCTGCCTTAGCGTCTCTATTACAGAAGACATCGCCATCAAGTGATACAGCAGCCGTCAGTCATCTGTCTGCCGAGCTATCGGCCCAAGCAGTCCAGTTGTCAGCCCATCAGCAGCAACAGACACATTTAACCACTCTAACAGAGGAGCTGGTTCCGCCGGGGTCTCAATAACGAGCTCCAGTCCGAATTAGCCTGTCGAGAAGGGCGCAACCTGAATGAACACATAGAGCTGTCTATCCAAGTTGATAACCTGGTTCGAACACGGCATCATCGTCGTCTCTTTGTAGTTCTCAAACCCAAATGTGCAGCCATCCCCGAACCCCCCCCCCCGTTAATTATACTCATCTTACCTCTGAAAAACGTGAGAATCGTTTACGGCCTGGTCAATGTCTATATTGTGGTAAATCTGATCATCTAATAGCTGTCCCATTCATCCCATCTCAAGACCACCTTCGGTGAGTGTAGCCTCAACTATTAATCATTTAAGTAATTCCATTCAAGTACCTGTAACTATTACTATCAATGATCTTACTGTCTGAATCTGATTTGGCTCTAGTTTTTAGTAAACAGAAGGCTTCTCAATTGCCTCCTCATCGCAAGACAGACTGCGCCATAGATCTCATTCCGGGAGCTAAACCGCTTAAGGGTCATATCTTTCTGTTATTCCAGGCAGAATCAGTTGCCATGCAACAATACATTGATGAAGAATTGGCTAAGGGGTTCATTCGTCCATCTAATTTCCCAGTTTCAGCTGGGTTCTTCTTCGTAAAGAAGAAGGACGCAGGACTGTGCCCTTGACTATCATGAATATCATGAATATAGACTATCATGGTTTAAACGAGGTTACTATTAAGTTCCGTTACCCCCCTTCCACTCATTCCTTTAGTTCTGGAACAACTTTGTTGCGGCAGTTTTTTCACAAAGCTTGATCTCAGGAGCGCGTATAATCTATTTCGCATTTGTAAGGGAGATGAGTGGAAGACAGCATTTTCGACGTCCACTGGCCACTAGGAGTATCTAGTCATACTATTTGGTCTTGCCAATAGTCCTTCTATATTTCAGTCCTTCATGAATGACATATTCTGGGCATGTTGGATAAATTTGCAATAGTTTACATAGACGACATTTTGATTTATTCGTAAATGTTGGAAGAACATATTATGTGCGTTCTGTTCTTCAAGGTTTAATACAAAATAATTTATATGTAAAGGGAGAGAAATGCGAATCCCACACCACAAGTACCACTTTCTTAGGTTACGTTATCAGTCAGGAGGGAGTGGCCATGGATAAGAAAGTTTATGCAGTCACAGAGTGACCACTCCCAAAGACTCTAAAAGAGTTACGACGCGTCTTAGGGTTTGCCAACTTCTACCGCCACTTTATTAGAAACTTTAGCCTCCCCATTAACTTCCCTGACCAAAGGCCAATCCAACAAGCTAGTGTGGAACGACACGGCTCACAGGGCATTCTCAGAACTAAAGAATCGCTTCACCACTGCACCCATGTTACGTCACCCTGACCCTGAATTACCTTTTATTGTAGAGGTTGATGATTCGAATATAGGTGTAGGGGCGATTCTTTCTCAGCGCCACAGTTTGCCCCCTAAGATGTATCCTTGCGCGTATTTGTCATGCAAGCTCTCACCCGCAGAACAGAATTACGATGTGGGTAATCGGGAACTATTAACGATCAAACTCACTTTAGAAGAGTGGTGACACTGGCTCGAGGGGGCTGCACATCCTTTTACAGTGATTACAGATCATAAGAATCTTGAATATTTACATTCAGCCAAGCGCCTAAACCATCGCCAAGCAAGATGGTCATTATTCTTCACCCGTTTTAATTTCACTGTCACCTACCGGCCCGGTTCTAAAAATACCAAGGCCGATGCCCTCTCACGTCAGGCTGAGGTTACCCCCAGGTCAGGTTCTTTCAAGAAAATTCTTCCTGAGAAACTTTTAATAGCTCAGGTTCAGTGGGACTTGAATACTTCATGTGAATGAAGCTCACCTGCGGCCTCCCAAATGCCCCGAGAACTTAACGTTTGTCCCAGAACAGTTTAGAAAGCGTGTAATCACTCAGGTTCACAAAAGCCCTAGCTCAGGCCATCCGGGTATCGCAGCTACCATTCACCTCCTGAAGAATCGTTACTGATGGCACAAACTCCCTAGCGATACTATCACCCGGACAGACCCCATACAGAACTGCACCGTCTGCCAAAAACCAGTTACCTAAACAGTAACAGTAACAGGGTCCAAAATTTACCTCTCGTGTGTGGGCCTCTTTCTTCAAGAGCCTTGGTGTCAACATCAGCCTGACATCTGGTTACCATCCTCAAGCCAACGGACAAACTGAGCGTTTAAATCAAGAGATCACCAGATTCCTACGTTCATATTGTAACCAGCGTCAGGCTGACTGAAGCAGATACCTGATGTGGGCAGAATATGCTCAGAACTCTTTAGTCAAGCCCTCTACAGGTATGACCCCCTTTAAGTGTGTCCTGGGTTTTTAGCCTACGCTGTTTCCCTGGTCTGGGGAACCCACAGATCTTCCTGCTGTCACAGATTGGCTTCAGCGGAGTGAGGAAGTCTGGGGGAGAGCTCACATCCACCTACTTCGAGCTGTGAGACGACAGACTCTACAAGCAAATCGATGTCAACGACCCGGGCATCACTTTGCACCAGGCCAGTGGGTGTGGCTGTCCACGAAGGATCTACGTCTCCGTCTCCCTTTCAGGAAGCTCAGTTCAAGGTACGTGGGCCCGTTTAAAATTCTCTGTATGATTACTCCTGTTTCCGCTCGCTTAGCATTACCTAATACATATCGTATTTCTTCTACTTTTCATGTGTCTCTGCTCAAACCCGCTGGAGGTCCGGAGGGGGGCCTCCGGGAGCAAGCCCCCCCAATCTTTGTCGACGGCCTATTGAGTGGAGCAACTCCTCGATTCCAGACGCCGGGGCGGGAGACTCCAATATCTTGTGGTTTGGGAGAGGTACTGCCCAGGGGAGCGCTCTTGGGTCAATGCCAGGGATATCCTAGATCCCCCTTTCATCGAGGAATTTCATAGAGCGCATCCCGAGAGGCCGGCCCCTCATCCCAGAGGAAGGGGGGGGGGCTCTGTTACTGAGGAAGTTCCTGCTCCGCCCCCTGCTGGTCGCCAACGGTAACCCTCACCAGAATACTAATCCGGCATTTTGAGCTACAATTCCCATCAGCCCTGTACCCAGGACTGATGAGTTTCTTGTTCGCCACTTGTGTCCAATCATCTGTCCTATAAAGCCCAGGATCACACTTCAGTCAGCACGATGTCTTGTTTGCCAAACACCATTTCCGGTCACTGACCCTCCAAGATTGTGGACAACCGTTCATCTTCGCTTAGCAGCTCTGGGAGGCTTGTCGACAATGGTTGTTGCCAGACAAGCACGACGCTGACGGGGTCAGGAAGATGGTGGTGTTGGAGCAGTTCTCCCTCCAACTGCCAAAAAAGACAGCCAAATGGGTCCAGTGCCATCGCCCGGAACCCTTGAGGCCGCCATCGAGTTGGCAGAGGACCATCTGGCAGGGTATGGGAGGGGCTCTAGCCCTTTTTTCTGTCCCCCCATTCTAATTCTCTCTTCCTCTCATCCTGTCCCTGCTCCCAGGTCACGGGACTCCTGGCGGCCGGTTCCAGTCCCAAAAATGCGGCAGGAAGGGGTCTCATGAAGACCACCCTCAGGATTGTGAATCACCCCTGCAGCTCCTGTATCCTTCTCTGCACCCTCTCTCTTGACAGCAGTGTGGAGGGAAGTCCAGGCCTCTCTGTTGGCACTGTGGGGAACCAGGGCACCAGGGCAGTGTCCAGGGCAGTGTCCATCCATGGAAGTGATTCCACTCATTCGGGTCCCCGAAGTGGCGCTGAGTGCCCCTGTTCTAGCTGGGAAGTATTATATACCTGTAAGTGTTGGGTGAAATACATATCAGGCATTGGTGGATTCCAGTTGTAACCAAACCTCTATCTATCAATGCCTGATGCAAACTGGGGCATTGGATCTAAGCCAGATGGTAAAGATGAGGTGCGTTCACGGGGACGTTCACCAGTATCCTATTGTTTGTGGTCACAATTCAATTGGGGACCCAAAAGCAAAGAGTCGAGGCGGTGATTAATCCCCACCTCAGCCACCCGATTATTTTGGGGACGGATTGGCCATTATTTTCTACACTATTAAAAGGGATGTGTAAGGGTGGCTCCTGCAAAAACCAAGCCAACCGGTACGTGAGGCTGGCTGGGGCTGGTGAGGGAACCCCAGGTACATCTGGTGCAAGGTCAGGGGAATGCGACTCGACACAGGGGGGACAATAGCCTTCTCTCCGCTCTGGGACTTTCCCCTCTAACAATCTCGAGATGAGACCTTGTGCCATGCATTTAATACTGTACAGTCTATTGACGGTACAGCTCTCACTCACCTGAGTTCTCACCCACCCGAGCTCTCACCCACCCAAGCTTCATGATCAGTTATATCGTGTGATTCCAAAGGGCCTTCGGGAAATGCTTTTCCAGGTGGCCAATTATAATCCAACGTGCGGCTATTTAGTTAACCGTCTCATGGTCCGTTTCTATTGGGTGGGCATTCGCAGGCATGCCGCAGGTGGTGTGCGGCGTGTCGCGAATGTCAGCTGGTTAACCCCCCGGCCATCCCAAAAGTGCCATTGCACCCTCCTCCATTGATCAAGGTCTCCTTCGAGAGAATTGGCATGGACCTTGTTGTTACCATTAGAACGGTCAGCACAAAAGCATTGCTTTTCAGTAATTGCAGTCAATTATGCAACGTGATACCTGAAAGGAGTGGCTCTTCGCAACATCTCTTCAAAGAGTGTAGCCCAGACAGAGGGGGCGCATGGAAAATTTACCACCTCAAACTCCCAAAACCTTTGTGAAAGGAAGGCTCTGTACAGTTGGCGACAACAGTAAAGGATGGGGAGGAGCTCAGGTTGGAACTAGATTTAAAGCCGAAAGCTGTGGTTCTGGTACCATATGGAGCTCACTTCTCATCGTCCCAACTGGCAGAGATTCATAAACTCCAAGAATTTGTCGATGTGTCTTCCCCTCTGCCCGGACAGACCAACCTCATAGAACACCACATTGAAATGCCTCCAGGGGTTGTGGTGTGATCCAGACCCTATCGCCCAATAGTCTTGGTGTCGAAATTCTATGCCTATCCAATGCCATGGGTTGACGAGTTGCAGTTAGGCACGGTTCGGTTTTATTCAACACAGGATGAAGAAGGGATATTGGCAAAGCCCCCTAACGCCAATGTCCCAAGAGAAAACAGCCTTTATCATACTGTTTGGCTTACACCAATGTGTCACGCTTCCTTTCAAGCTGTTTGGGGCACTGGACATGTTTCATTGGGGCACTGGACATGGACAGGTGCGGTCCCAAATTGATAAAACCGCAGCCATTGCAACCTGCGAGTAAGACAGTTCCTTAGGCCCTTGACTGATCTCACTAAAAAGGGGGCTCCAGACCCAGTCCAGTGGACGGGGCAGTGCCAACAGGCTTTTACCCTGGTTAAGGCTGCACTGTGTCACGGGCCATTGTTACACTCTCCTGATTTTTCTCTCCCTTTCATCCTGGAGACAGATGCATCAGAGGGAGGGCTGGGAGCAGTACTGTCCCAAATGGTGGGGAGTGAGGAGCGCCTGCTGCTGTATATTAGTCGGAAGCTATCCATGAGAGAGACTAAATACAGCACCATTGAAAAGAATTGTCTAGCCATCAAGTGGGCGGTCCCCACTCTTAAATACTACCTGTTGGGTCGGTACCTGTTTCACCCTCTGTTCGGACCATGCCCTGCTCCAATGGCTCCATCGTATGAAAAATGCCAATGCCCGTTGGTATTTAGCATTACAACCCTTTAAATTTCAGGTGGTCCACAGGCCAGGGGCGCGGATAACTGTGGCTGACTTCCTCTCCAGAAATGGATGTTCTCATTTTTCAGTGAGTCAAGAGACAGGTTAAAATGGGGCTGCATGAGAACGAGAGTGTTGGGGAGTGAGCTAACCACAAGACTCAAGCCGGAGAAATTCCACCTTCATTATATTTGAATGCTGAAAAACCCTCATGTTTATTTTGTGTTTGTTTGTTTGATTCCTTCCGTGTTTGAAACCAGAGATCAATAAAAGATCAGATTTTTGCTCAGCCACTCTCTGGCCTTGTTTTGCTATATTTTAACGCCAAGGAGACTCGAAAGTGTTACAAACGTATATATATGTTTATTCCTGTTCTGTGTGTTTCTATTTATCTGTATTTATCTGTGACCGTGCAACATAATTTGAAATGTAAGAAACAAATGAATGTTACGTGACTGAAAATGCTAACAACTGTGACACATAATAAGCGCTTAGAGATTCACTCTCTCGTTTACCGCTATCCCTGGTTTGAACACAGATTTGAATTTAGCAGGTGATCATGTGACCACTGAATGTTCTAATCACACCGATGTGCTCGTACGTGTCAAAGGGTTAAGGAAAGAGCTAAGAGAACTACAAGTGCAAGTAGTGGAAATCATCAATTTCTAATTAAGAAAGACCAAAAGAAAACCTAGCAGCTAAGGAGATCGCTAGATTGAAGAAGCAAGTGGCAGATTTAAAGGCTCAGCTGACAGCTCCTGAAACACCCCAACATCAGACAGGGAAAACTATTACCACCAAATGCTCCAACACAGACAAAAATGAGAACAATCAGCTCAGAAGTGAATCTGTGACATCCACTGGCCCTCATCCTGGATACTGTTTTAGATGCAGGTATGATGGACACCTTGCTATCAATTGTGAAAATGATCATGCCACCTATATACCCACCTATATATAGGTGGGTATATATAGACAGAGACAAAACACCAGTGCCCAAAGCAACTAATTGGAATGAAATGTACTGCTCAAATCTATGTTGATGAAATTAAAGTGAACTACCTTTTAGATACTGGTTCCCAGGTGACCACAATTTTCTTGTCTTTTTTATAAAAAAGAACCTGTCTCATCACCCTATGAAACCACTGCAGTCTTTGCCTGGAGGTTGAGGGGACAAATGGATGATCGGTGCTTTGGGTATATAGAGTTAACTTTAATCTTTCCCAAGGAGTCCTTAGAAACAGATGCTGAGGTTACCATGCTAGCTGTGCCACAAGTCCTCATTGGTACAAATACTCTAGATGCACTCTACTCCAGCTATGTCCAAAGGACCCAATCTGGATTCTAATGGGTATGCTGCAGTGCCCTCTCAAAATTGTAATTGCAGAAATGCATGCTGTCCAGCAGGTGATGGACAAGTCATTAGCAACTGATGCTTCTGAAACACCAGAAAAACCTAGAATTTCCCAGATAACTTTTGATTTTGGAGACTCCCTGTTGCCTTCCAAATATAAATAACGAGTATCAGAACTTGTTAAACTCTATACCTGACGTCTGAACGGCATGGATTATGGGCACACCAATAAGGTGAAACATCAAATTAAACTGAGTGACTCTTTTTAAGCATAGAGCTCATCCCATCCATCCACACAATATTGATGCTGTCAGGAAGCATCTGCAGGAGTTGTTAGCAGCAGGGATTATACAGCAATCTGAGTCTCCATTTGCATTCCACATTGTAGTAGTGACAACTCAGTGCAGCTATGTATTGATTTTAGGAAGCTTAACGCTCAGATCATCCGAGGCGCATATGCACTCCCAAACCTAGAAGAAGTATTCTCTGTGCTAATCAGTTCCAAATAGTTTTCTATTCTCGATCTAAAGTCTGGACATTACCAGATTGAGATGGATAAAGCAGACAAGCAGAAGACAGCATTCATATGCCGTATTGGTTTTGGGGATTTAATTGTATGCCACAAGGTAGCACCAATGCGCCAAGCATGTTCCAGCGGCTTATGGAGCGATGCATGGGTGACTTAAATAGAAGAGAAGTATTGGTCTTTATAGATGATCTTATCATCTTCTCAGAAACCCTCAAAGAACATGAGCGTTGGCTAATACAAATACTGAATCGCCTAAAAGCTATCATACGATAAATTCAAATTCTTTCAAACATCTGTGCGTTACTTGGGCCATATTGTTTCCCAGAATGGTGTAGAAACCGACCCATCAAAAATCGAAGCCACATTACAGCTGGCTATCCTCCAGTTTAAAAGGCTAGAAGACAAAGATTGCAAGCCAAAGAACTCGCTGGGTGACAGATGGACTACTGTGTGTCAGCATGCATTTGACAGCCTTGTTGAAAAGTTAACATTTGCTCCTGTATTGGGGTACGCCAATCCTTGTCTGCCTTACATTCTACATACAGATGCTTGTGCTGCAGGTCTCTGAGCGGCATTGTATCAAGAACAGCAGGGATTGTGTAAGTTGTGGACTAACAAAGTGTGAAGCCAAGTATGCAGAGTTTCTGGCTCTCAAATGGGCAGTTACCACCAAATTCCATGAATATCTTTATGGGGTAGACTTCATGGTGGTCACTGATAGCAATCCTCTCATGTGTCCTTATCTCCGCCAAACTAGACGCCACTAGTTACAGATGGTTATCTAGTCTCTTAATTTTAAGATACAGAACAGAGATGGAACCCAAAATCAAGATGCAGCCAGATGCTGTCTGAGATGCTGTCTCGTCGTCCAAGTGGTGGACCCTCAGATGATTGGGAATCTATAAAAGAGCACAAGCGAATTAGACAGTTCACTCTAAATCACCTTGCAGATCTTGAAGGCAACACAGAGACCATTTTGCCATTGGTAGCAGGGGCTATCTGTGAAAAACATCAAGTCAGTCAACCCAGTCTTTCCTGCTAGGATAAGTAAAGCCTCTGAGTATGAATGGAAAGGCTTTACCTCCAGAAATCCAAAGAGAAGGTGTCCATGGTCTTTCAGAGATACTCTGTCTGTCTGAAGAGGATCTGATCCGGAAGCAATGAGCCGACCCTGAAATGAAAGTAGTAGTTGATTACTTGTAATCTAATAACAAGCCTTTGAACAAGAAGTCACTTACCTGCAGTAACCCTGTGAATGAGACAATGGAACAAACTTGAGCTGAAGAATGGGTTGTTATATCGGAAGAGGATGGACGGAGGCAAAGTACTGAATCAACAGTACTTACCAGCCTCCATGATGATATGAGCTATCTTGGGTTGAAACGAACATTTAAAGTTCTCCATTCTAGATTTTACTAGCCAACAATGGTGGCGAAAGAGGATAAGAAAATTAAAATGTGCAAGCGCTGTGTTCGTAGGAAGAATCTCTCACAGAAAGCGGCTCCCTTGATGATTATTCAAACATAGGCCACTAGAATTGGTTTGTATAGATTTTCTGACACTGGAACCAGACAGCAGCAACACCAAAGATGTTTTGGTTATCACAGACCATTTTACTAATATGTTGTTGCGTTCCTACCTCTAACCAGAAGGCACAAATGGTTGCTAGATGCCTGTGGGATTTCTTTGTCCGCTATGGCTTTTCAGAAAAGCTGTTGAGTGACCAAGGGTCAGATTTTGAATCTCGTACCATCCAACAGTTGTGTAGGATTGCTGGTATACACAAAAGTGAGAGCCACCCTCACCATCCTAGAGGGAACCTAATGGAGTGCTTTAATCGGAGCCTTGTCTACCAGTCAACATTGCTTTCGGACTTCCTACCAACTTCCCAGTCCCATTCACAATATGTTAAATCCCTAAGAAATCAATCAAAGTAAAGCTATAGAGTTGCTACTCAAAATGCATCAAAGGTAGCTGATCAGAATACAAGGCAGTTCAACAGAAATGTAGTAGTCTCCACATTCGAACAAGGTGTTCCTGGTGCAAAATGTCAAATTGAGTGTGAAGCACAAGTTATCAGATAAGTGGGAAACTGAGATTTATGTGGTACTCTGGAAAGCAGGTGACATAGATCTGGACCAGTGGACACACCATACACCGTGATCTGCTGCGCCCTTGTGGGTTTCTACCATGGGTAAAGTTGAAGAGTCAGGTCCTCTGAAGGTTCATTGTAAACCTAGAACCAGATCCTCAGTAAATAAAAAAGCCAGGCAAGAACATATAGTGAGCAGTCAGTCAGAATCAGAGAATGACTGTTCATTCTGTGTGCACCCTTCAGCCAATTAGAGCTCAGTACAATGACCATTCTCAACCTTTTCCAGGAAATCCCTTGATTGAAAAGACTTTACCTGAAACCAATCCTATTGAGCCACCTCCTGCTGTGGTAAACCCTGTGAAGGAAAACTTACAAAAAACCTTAAAGACTGAAATTACATCAGTTATTGGATTTTTTAAGCTGTGTTTATGAACTGATTTTCGATTTCTCTGTTATTTTTGGTCAATTCATTGAGGAAATTGAGGACTTCTGGTGATTTGGGTATTTTTATTACAGACAAAATGTAATTATGTGCTTTTGGGAAAAAAGTGGTGATGTTTTTGTTTACTTTTTTGACATCCACGTTGACTATATGGGTTAAGGTTAACAGGTTGGGTAAAATAAGAATCTAATTTAAGAGCCACCTATGGATGAGTCACTAAAAAAAGAGCTTCAGTGCAAAGGGTTTAAATCTATTTTTTATTTTTGAGAGCTAAAGTAAAGAGAATTACCAACTTACAACAAAGTGACAGCCATAAACCCTTCAAGGAAGAAAAGGGGTGTAAATCAACAACAAGTTGTGTGCACATTTTGAATTTCAGAGTTTACATTTATGTGAATGTAAATTTGTTTTATTATCTTCCTGTTATAATACCAACCTAACCTTGTTCTTACCTCAAAACTTGTGAGCTTGTTCACTGTTGCTACACCATCTCTCTCCCTGGACGAACGGTGGGAATGGTGTTCTTGGGGTCATAGGCAGCATTCGTCCTCCTTCAAACATGGTGAGTTGAGCTGATGCCAAAGAGCTCGCTTTTGATTTTATCTGACCACAACACTTTCACCCAGTTCTCATCTGAATCATTCAGATGTTCATTGGCAAACTTCTGACAGCCTGTATAACCTTTATACGTATATATGCTGCCTGTATGCCTGTTCTTTTTTATTCTAATAACTGACGGAAAACAAAGTGCCTGTTTGCTGCCTGTTCTTTAATTAGACTACTAGTTCTCAAGGATGTATCAAAGAATATAAGCCTCTGTTTATACAACAATAAACTGAGATGTGCCTTTAAGTGTGTGTCACTTATTTGGTTCTTCCAGCATGTCAGGACGTACCTGTCACCCCCTAATTCTCCACCCTTTATATTTCACTTGTGTGTGTTCAGTTTTTGTCAGACCGTCGAGTCGCCAAGAACGTTTCCTGACCAGTCTAAGCTCTGAAAACTTTTCTTAGTTAGCTTAGCCCAGCTTAGCTTAGCTTGTAGATCTCTTAGTTTAGTCTTAGTCATAGTCTAGTTGTGCCAGACTTCCCGTTATTATTATTGGTTTTTTGTGTATGTTCTAGTCTGGCGCTTAGTTTAGTGTTTGTTGCCCTGTTTGTCTTAAGCTCCAGCGTGTTTGTTGTTTTTGTCCTGTGTTTGTGTTTTCCCAGCTGTCCCGTTCACCCGTTCCAGTATTCCTTTTGGTTGTCTTCTTTCCTGTCTGCCGTTGCCTGCCTGCCCGCGCTCTCCTACCTGCCTTTGAGGTGGTGGTCTCTGCATCGTGGCCGTACCAGTCATTCTCCCGCTCTGCCACGTTTCCCTCCCAGGTTCCGCCTCTGCCATCACCTCAGCAATCCACATGACCACTGGCTCAGTCTCCACCGCTCATCCACCTGTAGTCACCTGCTGCCTGCCTGCTCCGTGGTGGTTCTGCTACTCACCTGCTGCCCACCTGCTCTGTGGCGGTCCTGCTACTTCAGCTGCTCCGTTCCTGCTGCCTACATTGCCGTTCCTGACTGGTTGTCAAACCAACTGCAGCTGCTGGCGGAACACTACTGCACATCCTGGACTGTAGATCTCACCTGTGGTCAGCTGCGCCTATCCAGTTGGCTCACCATCTCACCAGCTCAGATCTGCATGTCTGTGGTCATCCAGTGCCATCTGTCACTGGCAGCTACTCCACCCTGAGCCTCTCCGTCTTTCTGGACTGAGTCATTGGTTAGAATTACAAGTCTATTGTCAATAAACTTACCTCAATACTTGCATGTGGGTTTTCTGTCGTCCTTGAACCTGACACAGCATGCTTTAACAAGGTTGAGATTGTGGCAGATCGACTTAGTAGAAGTGATAGAAGACTGTTTAGACATTAAAATTTATCTAACAGTTCTGGGGGCTCATCCGTCAGAGAAAATAATTCGGCTGAACTAAGGAATGGCATCCAGGTAAGTGAATTCTTCTTTCCTGTAAGCGAATGGTCACCCAGACTTAGTTACCCCTTGATAGGACCCCACTTTAAATGCAGTGGATTGCCTGCTAATGTAGAATCTGATGTATGATTTACTTGGCTTTAAAGAGTAAAATTTTTAAAAATGCTGTAAACAAAGAATGCTTTCAAAAATGGAAGTGTTAAACATTTATTTTCATAAATGAACAAAATGCAGTGAATGAACAAAAGAGGAATCTAAATCAAATCAATATTTGGTGTGACCACCATTTGCCTTCAAAACAGCAGCAATTCTTTTAGGCACACTTGCACACAGTTTTTGAAGGAACTCGGCTGGTAGGTTGTTCCAAACATCTTGGAGAACTAACCACAGATCTTCTGTGGATGTGGGCTTGCTCCCATCATTCTGTGTCTTCATGTAATCCCAGACACACTCGATGATGTTGAGATCAGGGCTCTGTGGGGGTCATGCCATCACTTCCAGTACTTCTTGTTCTTCTTTAGGCTGAAGATAGTTCTTAATGACTTTGGCTGTATGTTTGGGGTCGTTGTCCTGCTGCAGAATAAATTTGGGGCCAATCATACGCCTCCCTGATGGTATTGCATGATGGTTAAGTATCTGCCTGTGTTTCTCAGCATTGAGAACACCATTAATCCTGACCAAATCTCCAACTCCATTTGCAGAAATGCAGCCCCAAACGTTCAAGGAACCTCCACCATGCTTGACTGTTGATGCAGTATTGCATCAACAAAGCAAGTTGTCATGGCAAGTTGTTTCAACCTACGTGGGACATTGATGATCATTAGCACCTGTTTGGTATAATTGGAGACAGGAGAAGCATAACAGGAGAAGCACTTCAGAAACGAGACCAGCAGCGTGTAAGTACATTTAGACTTGGCTTTAGTTGTTTATAGCGCAGTGATAGGAAGTGTATTTGTATGTTTTTGTTACCTTGT